>CAJQUW010005114.1:0-15841 GCA_907163375.1 Prostheceraeus crozeri | reverse complement strand
TACGTGTGTGAAGTTAGGCACCGCCACTCAGCACCGCCATCTAGAAAATTGGAATGTGCCTGTCAAACAAACGGTCAGAATTCGATCTAGTTGGAGTTGTGCAGCATGTGCACCATTATTTTGAAGAATTCCCCTGTTTAGGAATTGTGATTGTCGATGCTCGAAAGTTCGACATGGCGGTGTTTGTGAAGTTAGCACCGCCACCTAAAATACTGTTTTCAATATTTCACTCATCAAAACATACAATAACACGCACATTACAGATAGAGACATGAAAAACATATGTGCCAGCAAGTTTCTGCACCTAAATTCCGTACTTGCTGAGATAATTTGTCCCGAAAGCACAAAATGGCGGTGATGTGAAGTTTAGCACGCCACTGAAGTATTTTTTTTAAAATAAGCCAAATAAAAGTACGAAGCAAAGTACAGCAGATAGGGAGACATCAAAAAACAATTGTGCCAGCAAGTTTCTTCTCCTAAGAGCCGTACTTGCGGAGAAATTAGCCCGAAAGCTCAATGCGCTGCGGTGATGGAAGTTGGCACCGCCATCTTGAAAATGGAATGTGCCAGTCAAACCAACGGTCAGAATCGATCTAGATGGAGTGTGCAGCTGTGCCAACCATTATTTTGAAAGAATTCCCCCTAGTTTAGGATAAATCGCTGCTCGAAGTTCGACATGAGGAGATGTGAAGTTAGCACCGCACTAAAACTTTTTTTCCAAATACACAATCAAAACTACAAAACACGCACAACAGATAGAAGACCATGAAAACATTGTTGCCAGCAAGTTTCAGCACCTAAATCCCGTACTTGCTGAGAAATTAGTCCGAAGCCACAAAATGGCGGTGATTGTGAAGTTAGCACCGCCATGAAGTCTTTTTTTAATACGCAAATTAAACGTACGATGCAAGAAACAGCAGTAGGAGCCATCAAAAACTTGTGCCAGCAAGTTTTTCCCTTAAGGGTCGCCGTACTTGCGGAGAAATTAGCCCCCGAAAGCTCAATGCGTGGCGGTGATGTGAAGTGGCACCGCATCTTGAAAAATGGAATGTGCCAGTCAAACCAATGGTCAGAATCGATCTAGGGAGTGTGCCAGCATGTGCCACCCATGTATATTTGAATGAATTCCCCTAGTTTAGGTAAATCGCTGCTCGAAAGTTCGTCTTGGCGGTGATGTGAAGTTAGCACCGCCACTTAACCTTTTTTTCCAACTAACAAATCAAAAACATACAATACACGCACAACAGATAGGAAGCCATGAAAAACATTGTGCCAGCAAGTTTCAGCACCTAAATCCCCGTACTTGCTGAAATATTAGTCCCCGATGCCCACAAAATGGCGGTTTGATGTGAGTTTAGCACCGCCTATGAAGTCTTTTTTAAAATACGCAAATAAAACGTAAGAAGCAAGAACACAGATAGGAGGACCATCAAAAACATTGTGCAGCAAGTTTTTTCCTAAGACGCGTATTTGCGGGAGTGAAAAAGCCCCGAAAAGCTCTATGCGCTGGCGGTGATGTGAATTGCACCGCCATCTTGAAAAATGGAAATGTGCCAGTCAAACCAACGGTCAGGAATCGATCTAGCTGGAGTGTGCCAGCAGTGCCACCCATTATTTTGATAAGAATTCCCCCTAGTTTAGGGAAAAATTCGCTGCTCGAAAGTTCGACATGGCGGTGATGTGAAGTTAGCACCGCCACTAAAACTTTTTATTCCAAAAATACACAATCAAAACATACAAAACACGCACAACAGATAGAAAGACCATGAAAAAACATTGTGCCCAGCAAGTTTCAGCACCTAAATCCCCGTACTTGCTGAGGAAATTAGTCCCCGAAGCCACAAAATGGCGGTGATGTGAAGTTTGCACGCCCACTGAAGTCTTTTTTAAAAATACGCAAATAAAACGTACGAAGCAAGAACAGCAGATAGGAGACCATCAAAAAAACATTGTGCCAGGCAAGTTTCTTCTCCTAAGGACGCCGTAACTTGCGGAGAAATTAGCCCCCGAAAGTCACAATGCGCTGGCGGTGGAAAGTGAAGTTGGGCACCGCCATCTTGAAAAAATGGAATGTGCCAGTCAAACCAACGGTCAGAATCGATCTAGATGGAGTGTGCCGCATGTTGGCCACCCATTATTTTGAAAGAAGTATTCCCCCTAGTTTAGGAAAAATCCGCTGCTCGAAAGTTTCGACATGGGCGGTGAATGTGAAGTTAGCACCGCCACTAAAAAACTTTTTTTTTTTCCAAAATACACAATCAAAACATACAAAACACGCACATACAGATAGAAGACCATCGAAAAAACATTGTGCCAGCAAGTTTCAGCACCTAAATCCCCGTACTTGCTGAGAAATTAGTCCCCGAAGCCACAAAATGGCGGTGATGTGAAAGTTAGCACCGCCACTGAAGTTTTTTTTTAAAATACGCAAATAAAACGTACGAAGCAAGAACAGCAGATAGGAGACCATCAAAAACATTGTGCCAAGCAAGTGACTATATCCTAAAGACGGCCGTACATGCGGAAGAAATTAGCCCCCGAAAAGCTCAATGCGCTGGCGGTTGATGTGAAGTTGGCACCGCCATCTTGAAAAATGGAAAGTTGGCCCAGTCTAAACACAACGGTCAGAATCGATCTAGATGGAGTGTGCCAGCATGGTGCCACCCATTAGTTTGAATAGAATTCCCCCCCTAGTTTAGGAAAAATCGCTGCTCGAAAAGTTCGACATGGCGGTTGATGATGAAGTTCGCACCGCCACTAAAACTTTTTTTCAAAAATAACAATCAAACATACCAAAACACAGTCTCAAACAGATAGAAGACCATGAAAAAAAACATTGTGCCCCGCCCCGCCAAGCAAGTCCACCCAGCCACCTTGAAAGAATTCCCCGTACTTGTGAGAAATTAGTCCCCGAAAGTACAAAATGGCGGTGAATGTGGAAAGTTGTGCACCCGCCTCTGAAGTCTTTTTTTAATAAATGCATGTCCAGAATAAACCAAACGTCACGAAGCTAAGAACTAGCATGATGTGGAGACCATCAAAAAACATTGTGCACCCAGAAGTTTCATTCTCCTAAGAATTCGCCGTCTTGCGGAGAAATTAGCCGCCTCGAAAGCTCAATGCGACATGGCGGTGATGTGAATTGTGGCACCGCCATTCCTTGAAAAAATGGAATGTGCCAGTCAAAACCAACGGTTCAGAATCGATCTAGATGGAGTGTGCCAGCATGTGCCGCTTCGTTTATTTCAGAAAAACCCGCCACGGTCGGTGGAAAACCAACCTCGAATGACTCAATGGCGGTGATGTGAAGTTGGCAACCCGCCATTCTTGAAAAAATGCCAATGTGCCAGTCAAACCAACGGTCAGAATCGATCTAGATGGAGTGTGTCAGCATGTGCCACTCGTTTATTTGCAACGAAAAACCCATCACAGTCGGTGGAAAACCAACCAGTAATGCTCAATGGCGGTGATGTTGAGTTGGCACCAGCCAGTGAATGTTTTTTTCCAAAAAATTGGACACACTCAATGGAGGTATTGTAAAAATTTTCCATTCACTTCAAACATTAAGCCGTTTACTTACTGGCTATACATTATCAATGCGAATGCGAATATCTCGGTACAGGTGATACCGTCATGTGCCCTGAATGTGTTAACAGAAAGCTGAAGCTATTAACTTCGTTCCAAAAACCTCTGTTAAGTCCAGTGGAAGGCATTTGGACGAGTATATGCAATGGCATAACTAGGAAGACTTACTTCTTCTTATTTAAAGGATTGATGAATAGCATTCGATTTCGTTTATTGTTTCCCCGCTGAAGGAGGAGACGTTCGCGACTCTACAACGGACAAAAAACTATTGGTAATAGTTTGAATTTTTCATTTGACCAACGACGTCCCATGACTGGTTCAGTTTTTCGGTTACCCCATATATGATTCAATATATCAATAAACATTTTCATCTGTTTGCCGTGGAAAACTTATTCACGGCATGCGATAATTACAGCCTGTTACAACTTAAAACAAGATCTGATTAAAATAAATGTGTTTATGAAAATAATGAAAATTACTCTTTTTACGAATAGATTAGATTAATTGTGACTTCTAGCTAGATCATATGAAGTAGATGAGTCTCAATAATCCCTTTAATTTTGATTTTGCTTGCACATCCCAGTGAATCAGAAAATTCTTGAAAGTCAATTGAAACATTGATAGAAAACAATTTTGGCAATATCTACAACATTATTAGTGGTCATGATGTGCAGTACATCTTTATCACATTTGATGTGATCTTGATGAACAATTGAAGCAATAACATTTAAGGAGATCGAAGGGCATATTTTCCAGTGTTGTCAGACTGCTTCATCGAAGAAGCATGATGCTCAATTGAGTTGTGAGGTGCTTTCAAACATAGGTAGTAGGGATATATGGGATATCCTTATATATCTTACTCCTATGCTTTCCAATGTGCGCAATCTTTTTTGGAAAGGAATTATCAAACTACATCGTTTCAAACCATAGAGTAGGTTCTTTACTACAGTGGAAAACGATTCTCAACTAAAATTGAGGATGACCCAGCCTTCTTGACGGATGGTTACCCATCGAGGTTTTGAAAAAACATTCGAAGGGCTTGGTTTGTATTAGAAACCCAATTAATTGTCTGGAAACTTTTTATTCTCTTCTCAACGATCTGCACAAAATTGCGGGAATTTTTAGAATTCCACAGGTGTGTGGCTTAAACACAATCTATTTAATCATTTCTTGTTTTAAGTTGTACAGGCTGTAATTAATCGCATGCCGTGAATAATATTTTGCCACGGTCAAACAGATGAAAATGGTTTATCGATATAATTGATCATATGGTAACCGAAAACTGGACCAAATCTGGGACGTCGTTGGTCAAATGAAAAAATTCAAACTATTACCATTAGTTTTGCCGTTGTAAAGTCGCGAACATCATCCTCCTTCATGCGGGGGGGAAACATAAACGAATCGAATGCTATTCATCCAATGGCCTTTAATAAGAAGAAAGTAAGAGTTTTCCTTGTTATGCCATTGCCATATACTCGTCAAAGCCTTCACTGTCTTTACAGAGTTTTGAACGAGGTAATAGCTTCAGCTTTCTGTTAACAGTTTCAGAGCACTGACGGTATTTCACCTGCTAGCAGCCCTATCCTCTCTCGCATTTTGCATTGATATCTGTATAGCCAGTAAGCAAAAATTTAATGTTGAAGTGGAAAAATTTTACAATACCTCCATTGAGTTGGTCACCAATTTTGGAAAAAACATTTACCTGGCGGTGCCAACTTCACATAACCCGCCATTGAGGCATTCGGGTTGGTTTTCCACCAACTGTGGTGGGTTTTCGTGAAAATAAACGAGTGGTACACATGCTGGCACACTCCATCTAGATCGATTCTGGACCGTTGGTTTGACTGGCACATTCCATTTTTCAAGATGGCGGTGCCAACTTCACATCACCGCCATTGAGCTTTCGGGTTGGTTTCCACGACAGTGGTGGGTTTTTCGAGAAAATAAACGAGTGGCAACATGCTGCACACTCCATCTAGCATCGATTTCTGACCGTTTTGGTTTGACTGCACATGCATTTTTCAAGATGGCGGTGCCAACTTCACTCTACCGCCAGCGCATTGAGCCTTGTCGGGGCTAATTTCTCCGTACAGTACGGCGTCCTTAGGAGAAGAAACTTGCTGGCACAATGTTTTTGATGGTCTCACTATCTGCTGTTCTTGCTTCGTCACGTTTTATTGGCGTATTTTAAAAAAAAAGACTTTTCATTGGCGGTGCTAACTTCACTCACCCGCCCACATTTTTTGTGTGGCTTCGGGGACTAATTTCTCAGCAAGTACGGGGATTTAAGGGTGCCTGGAAACTTGCTGGCACAATGTTTTTCATGGTCTTCTATCTGTTGTGCGTGGTTTTCGTATGTTTTGATTGTGTATTTGGAAAAAAAGTTTTAGTGGCGGTGTCTAACTTCACATCACCACCAAATGTCCGAACTTTCGAGCAGCGATTTTTCCTAAACAGGGGGAATTCTTTCAAAGTTATTGGGTGGCACATGCTGGCACACTCCATCTAGATCGATTCTAGACCGTTGGTTTGACTGGCAACAGCATTCCATTTTTTGTCAAGATGGCGGTGCCACTTCACACATCACCGCCAGCGCATTGAGCTTTTCGGGGGCTAATTTCTTCTTTCTCATCCCGCAAGTACGGCGTCTTAGGAAAGAAACTCACTTGCTGGCAACAATGTTTTTGATGGTCTCCTATCTGCTGTTCTTGCTTCGTAACGTTTTATTTGCGTATTTTAAAAAAAGACTTCAGTGGCGTGCGGTGCTAACTTCACATCACCGCCATTTTGTTTTGGCTTCGGGACTAATTTTCTCAGCAAGTACGGGGATTTAGGTGCTGAAAACTTGCTGGCACAATGGTTTTTCATGGTCGCTTCTATCTGTTGTGCGTGTTTTGTATGTTTTGGATTGTGTATTTTTTTTTGGAAAAAAAGTTTTAGTGGCGGTGCTAACTTCACATCAAACACAACAACAAAACAAAAACAAACACAACCTCAAACCAACCCAACCCAAAACTCACAACACAAACACACCGCCATGTCGAACTTTCGAGCATCCAGACGATTTTTCCTAAACTAGGGGCAAGAATTCTTTCAAAATAATGGGTGGCACATGCTGGCACAACGCTCCATCTAGAATCGATTCTGACCGTTGGTTTGACTGGCAGGCAACAGGCATTTTTCAAGATGGCGGGTGCCAACTTCACATCAACCAGCCAGCGCATTGAGCTTCGGGGTTCTTCGTCGGCTTATTTTTTATTTCCGGGTTTATTTCCCCCGGGGGCTAATTTCTTCTCGCAAGTACGCTAACTGGCGTCTTAGTGAAAAGAAGAAACTTGCTGGCACAATGTTTTTGATGGTCTCCTATCTGTCTGTTTTCTCTTTGCTTCCGTACGTTTTATTTGCGTATTTTAAAAAAAAAGACTTCAGTGGCGGTGCTAACTTCACATCACCGCCATTTTGTGGCTTCGGGACTAATTTCTCAGCAAGTACGGGGATTTAGGTGCTGAAACTTGCTGGCACAATGTGTTTTCATGGTCTTCTATCTGTTGTGCGTGTTTTGTAAGTTTATTGTGTATTTTGGAAAAAAAGTTTTAGTGGCGGTGCTAACTTCAACAATCACCGCCATGTCGAACTTTCGAGCAGCGAGGACGAGTTTTCCTAAACTAGGGGGAATTCTTTTCTTTTCATTCACAAATAATGGGTGGCACATGCATGTGCACACTCCATCTAGATCGATTCTGAACCGTTGGTTTGACTGGGCAAACAACACTCATTCATTTTTCAAGATGGCGGTGCCAACTTCACATCACCACCAGCGCATTGAGCTTTCGGGGGCATAATTTTCTCCGCATGTACGGCGTCTTAGGAGAAGAAACTGCTGCACAATGTTTTTGATGGTACGACCACCACCCCCCCCCCCCCCCCCCTCCTATCTGCTTGTTCTTGCTTCGTACGTTTTATTTGCGTATTTTAAAAAAGACTCAGTGGCGGTGCTAACTTCCCATCACCGCCCATCTTTGTGGCGTTCGGGGACTAATTTCTCAGCAAGTACGGGATTTAGGTGGCTGATACTTGCTGGCACAATGTTTTTTGATGGTCTTCTATCTGTTTGTGCGTGTTTTGTATGTTTTGATTGTGGTATTTTGGAAAAAAAAGTTTTAGTGGCGGAGCTAACTTCACATCACCGCCATGTCGAAACTTTCGAGCAGCGATTTTTCCTAAACTAGGGGGAATTCTTCAATATAATGGGTGGGCACATGCTGGCACACTCCATCTAGATCGATTCTGGACCGTTGGTTTGGAACTGGCACATTCCATTATTTCAAGATGGTGGCGGGCCAACTTCACAATCCAACCGCCAGCGCATTGAGCTTTCGGGGGCTAATTTTCTTTCTCCGCAAAGTACGGCGTCTTAGGAGAAGAAACTTTGCTTGGCACAATGTTTTTGATGGTCTCCTATCTGCTGTTCTTGGCTTCGTACGTTTTATTTGCAGTATTTTAAAAAAAGACTTTCAGTGGCGGTGCTAACTTCACATCACCGCCATTTTGTGGCTTCGGGGACTAATTTCTCAGCAAGTACGGGGATTTAGGTGCTGAAACTTGCTGGCACAATGTTTTTCATGGTCTTCTATCTGTTGTGCGTGTTTTGTATGTTTTGATTGTGTATTTTGGAAAAAAAGTTTTAGTGGCGGTGCTAGCTTCACATCACCGCCATGTCCGAACTTTCGTAGCCAGCGATTTTTTCTAAACTAGGGGAATTCTTTCAAAGTAATGGTGGCACATGCTGGCACACTCCATCTAGATAGATTCTGACCGTTGGTTTGACTGGCACATTCCATTTTCAAAATGGCGGTGCTTAGTGGCGGTGCTAACTTCACACACGTCGAGTTTGTTAAGACAGTATTTAATCTATGTTCCGCGCATTGGTATCGTAGACAGTCTTTCAGAGCTGAAACAAAGTTTGATCCAGCGTCAGCCGTTATTGGCACGTCATTGATTTGTAGACCAAATTCGGAAAATATGTCTGTTTGCTCCTGATAGTTTTTTTCAGCGGTTATGACTGTCATGCTTCAAAACAGCTGAGATTCAGAGTGACGGCTGAAGGTCCATGATATCACTAATCCAAATGACACTGACATCAAGGAAGCTACGCCTGCGAAGCGTTGGACCCATGTCTGTTTTTATGTAAAATAGATATTTCACCAAGCAGCGCACTGTCCAATGATCTCTTCAGTCGACTTACTAAAGATTTGAATTGCTTGTGCATTGCTTCTTGCAAAAGTCTTCTTCCATATAAGAACAGCCTCGATGTTATTTTTTCCATTCGTGTTCCAATTTCGATTCAATATTTAGTAGATGGTGAAGATGCTTGCTCTCGATATTTGAATGATTGATGTTCTCCAACAATATTAACTCAGTTCAGCTGTCTTCAATTTTTCTTCAAATCGATAGGTAGCGGCTTTTTATTATATAAAAATGATTTGATGGCTTTGTGATTGTCTAATCTGAGCAGGGGTCATTGAATTGTTCACAATTCTTGAAGTGTCTCTTCGTTCGTTTTTAGAATAATCAGATACACCATCACTTATGCGTTTAGTTTGAAACATGATGAGGCATGTGTTTTAAGAGAAGTTACACTTGATTGCGCCACTCTCCATTTCTCTTACTGTGAGTTACGAAGGCCAGTAAAGCATCCATTGCACACTGCCATCCAAATATGTCAGAGGTTTGCCCCATCTTGATTTCGGTAAAAAATACTGAATTGCTTCCAAAAATCACACGGCGATTCTTTGCGATTTTCTCAGAAATCACAGACTTAACTTTGAGCGAATAATATCAGCATTTAGTTCATTGCAGTGCGAATTGATCAAGAAAGTGACGCCAATTCAGTCTCACACCTCGCTCCCCGCACTAGAGATCTGAAATCTTCGTCCCTTTTGATCAATTCGCTGCGCACTTGCACCAGGTGATTCAAAATCTTACCCCTAACTAATTATCAATAACATCTACACATCATAACCCCTCCCTAAAAACATTAAAACTTCATAATAATCACACAGAAACTCACTCCTCCCCAACCACCCTCACCCCAACAAACCCCCCCCCTACTCCCCCCTAGCCACCCACACCATCACCACTCCCACCAAAAACACACACCCTCAACCATACACCACCCACAAAAGATATACCAGACACCACATCGATAATTAATTGCAAAATACATAGACACATATACCAGCGAAACGACACCTACAAACAACAGATGACAAAGTAACAATAATAAGAGTAGGACACCCATTAAAAGGGAATAAGAAACACGAAGAGGGATGATACAACAAAAAACAATAATCTGAAAGTCGACACCAGGAACACAAGACAAGATAAAATTTGAACACCACATCGAACACCAGAAAAAAGAACGTATAAATAGGGTGACCATAATAAATTGTAAATAAAAAAACATATCAGGGTATACCGGTACACTTGTTTAAAACATATATGAAACACCCAACAAGTAAACGATACTACAGTAAAAAACCCACCATTCCTAACCCACCATGACACACGACTACCCACATGACATGGATACCAACCACACAGAGTTGAACTTTAAGAAGAAAATACCCTCCTTATACAAAGGGGGGACTTGTTATGGTATATAAAAAACCTACCAAACACCTTACCTATTAGACTAAATTTAGTAATTGGGATAATTAACACCACTGAACCACAATAAACAGCAGGAACACTGAAAAACAACATACTCCATACACAAAAAAAGATAATATAAGAACTACCACACATGGTTACATTAAAGGTTTAAATAGTCTGACAAAAACTACTCACTAATTACACACAAAGAAAATTACACCACAATGTTACAAAACACAGTGTTATACCTTATACTAAAACTTTCTAGTATTAAATGAAGTGTTTAAAGGTTTGACTCTAGGGGTTGAAAAAGCGTCACCAATACATAGTACGACACCAGAAAAAAAAAACACGTTAAAACAAAACAAAAAAAAAACATGAATTTAGTAAAAATGACACGAACACAACATGCTGTAGAGAACTAAATAACACTGGAGAAAGTACCACGTTACTTTTGACACCGAAATTTACCCATAACAACTTGTGGAGAATTAGAACCACGACACCACACCGCGAATAGTTAATATTACGACACTTAAACCAACACACTTAAATATTTATAATCAAGAGACAAAAACTTTTGTATATCGAACAACGACACCCTTACTAAGGAAGTATAGTTGATACAATAATACAACACCTTACGGTAATGTTAAAATACCAAATGTTACAAAGGAAACAATTTTAACTAGAATTAAATAGGGGTTACATATATTGACAAGGAGTACACACAATATCACCCACACAATATCAACCAAAACTTAAAAAACACACATACAACAAAGGAGTACACAAAGTACGAAAAAAAATCGCGATAACATGAACGATAACCGAAGGAAAGTAGATGTTACAACAGTAGAACAAAACACACTAATGTAATGTAAGAACCACACCACACTCGTGTTTTTAGATAAATATATATAACATACATTAATAACCAATTAACACAACAGATTATAGTTGGAATAATAACAGCAACACCACACTCGAGTTCACGACGACAATAAAGGCAAGTAATGAATGTGTAGTCACAGACAGAATCAGACAGGCAGACAATAGCACAACAATCAGTTGTTTTACGCTGTTGGATGTTGATCGCTATTCGTAGCAATCACACTTGATTATGTGTCTGTACTTTTCCATAAGCAGGCATTTGGATATGGTTGCGTTGGCGTGAAGCAAGTTTTAGATCGCTATTGGAATCGTGTTAGGATGCTCCACAACACCTGCTTGTCTCGTATATGTTTATTACAACGCTTGGCCGAGTTTACCGGCACCGGTGAACTGGTTCCATTCTGTCTGGAACCAATGACTTTCGAATCACGGCTTTTGCTAGACGTAAATTGCAAAATTTGTGATATTTGATTTTTAAGCGGCATTATTCAACAGAATTGGATAATTTTTGTGATATAGAAGTCAAGCTGCTGTAAACATTTTGACTGACATTGAGCAAAATTAAGACAGTCCTGTCTTGCGAGATATTATATTAAAAGGATCTTTAGCTGATAAACATGAACTGTTTGGATTGTGATTTGATGGCATGAAATAATCGGATGTCACAAGATCATTGTACTGATGTTAAATGCACTTTCACGGTTGGCGGGACATGTGGTTGTTGTGATGTGTAATCTCAGATTATCGCTGATTGAGAAAATTGAATTATTAAGTAAAGATTGGTGTGACCATCTTAGATTTAATAGAGATCAAGATAATATCAATTTTGATTCTCAATTTCAAACTTGCTGGACAAATAAAGAAAAATTGTATGTCTGGAATTACTTCAATAAAAAACTTTTGCACATCTTGGCTTTCTATCACACAAAATTATCCGCAAAATGTTACCAAATATTCCCCAATAAAACACTTCATTCTGTCATGATTGCTCTGTTGTTTTCATTTTGATTATCTGTGAGTATTCAATCCTGCAGCATTATTCATTTGTATGTCTTTTGTGGTTCTCCGCCCCCATGGCACAGTGTTTAAGGGCTTGGCTAGGCGAATATTTCCATCCAGAGGTCAATCCCGAAAGTGTCATTGGAAGTCGTCAGGTGTGGTATACGGGCTAAAGATCAAAACTCTCCAGATTAAAGTCTGATATTTTTTTTGTAAAAATGGTATTTAAAATCCTTATTTTTTTGTATTTTCTTCAGGTAATGAATTAATGAATATATTTTCCAATTGTGTCATTTATTTTGCCCCTTTTTGACTGTCAATGCAAGATTGGCTCTGTCCGAGACTCGTTCTACCTCGTACGTTATGCGAGATATTAAACAGATTAGCATTAACAGATGTTCCTTTTCGACCTCGAATTTAGTCTTTGTGTTTTTTCTCGTAAACTTGCGATGATTTTTTTGGATCTTGTCATTATTTGGTCTGAGTAGAGAACATTTGAGTGACTATGGCATTGTTTGTTATTAATTTAATCCATAGGAAGAGTTGACAAAAATGCGTGGGGTTGCTTTTCGCATATGGACTTTGAGGACAAGTTTACAAATTCATGAAAATGCGGATCGCGATTAAAATTCGAGATGCTCTTTAAGTAAACGCGTGAAATTCGACAGACAGGTTGTATTTTGAACGGGTAGATAGAGGATCTTGTTTCATACCTCTGAGACTGATACGGGGAAGGAAAAGTGCGGTTCCACCGATAGTCTCAGTGGTGAATCTAGCGTATGTAAGGCCATTAGGAACGAAGGCGCGGACGATAGGTGAGTGAAGAAGTCTGTTTGAAATTGCTCAGAGTGTTATGCAGGGGCACATTGTGGAGTCAATGAAAACACGAGTAAAGGCCAGCCGAAATAATCTACGCGGTTTATTCTACTGGGAGCCATTAGTCAGTTCAGTAGGGAGAAGAAATGGGCTAGAGTTCGAGATCCTAAGAATACTACTCGCGACACTTGTGTTGATGAATGTAGATGCGAACTGGTGTTATATTGGGGCATTATATCTGTCACATTGTGGTGTATTTGATAAGGAAATATTTGTAAAAGAGACTGAAGAGTTTGCATGATGATGATTTTTAATGAGGATGATTCTTCAATTTTCATATATTCATTATGTTATATAATTTTGGAGATGGGTGTCCGTGCTGCCAGGGGTTGTGTGCTAGGGCCCAACACTCAATGCTATGGATGTACGTGTTCACTGAATACCAAAATGGAGCACTACATGAAGTGCAAGTAGGATACAGCATAATATTGGTCCAGTGCAATACGGCGCTGTTATTAATATGTTTGATTTCCGTAAATCGCGTGGGGGTGAATTATTGAACTGGGTTACTGTGCTTCAGAGACCTAGTGCAATAAATGGATTCCCTTTTGATCAAAGTGCATGGGGAAAATCAGCATGTGACCAATGATTAAAAAATGGACCATCTAATCAGATTGTAACGATGGACCTATGGGGAAATGCCGGACTAATGTCTTATGGGCCTTTTTGACAGTTCGAGCGAGATCCTACCACGCGGGCTCTGAGTTGATTTGCATACTACGTACCAGGACTCCCTTGTAAATAATTGTACATAAACAATCACTACTTTCCCTTTTTTATGTAAGCTGTTTTGATCATCATTTATAAAGATTTCGTAAATTGACGTTTTGCGATTATTAGCAGGCTGCTAGCTATGATTATTGTTCAGTGATCTTCCGTGCTTGTCTGTTTATCTGTCAGTGAGGTCAAGTACTCGTCGAGGAAGGCGAATTATCGACTTTACGAAAAATATTCTGGTAAGCCGCAGGCACTTCCCTTTTCATCTGTATCACTCCCAGGGATGACCGAATTATCTAGTTATATCAAAGGTGTTATGTGACCTTCGATTTTTGACGGTTTTAGAATCAACGGGATAAAATACTCCGCGTGTATGCGCTCGTGTTATCAACCTATACTTCAAATGAAGTTTCTGATCTTTGAAGATTTTCAACATCTGTTTCATTTCATCAACGAAATTGATTTGCATTGACTTCTTTTGTGTTTTTGAAAGAGAAAAGTCCGTAGAACAACGATACTATCGACTTGGACAATCCTTATCATTCGGGATGTTAATTTTGTCAGCTCCCGAAAGTGAAACTTCACTTGAATGATTTCTGAAATGAGGCCGTGAGATATTGAGACAATTTTCCTTCCCTTGCTTCATGCCAGAAAGGAAGCACGAGGCTGTTCCACATTTAGAAGAGTGAAGAGCTTGAGTTAGAAGTGTTGAGAAGATCCGTGAATGAATTGCTAGCCGGGACAATCGGCGGTTTATCTTGCCTCCTTCGAGCAATTAGTGTTTGAAACGGTGTTTTTGATAATGAGATGTCTGCAGAGCAGTGTTACAATAAATAGACGTTATCCGTATCGTGTGACAGTCTATTTATTTCATGGCATTCAATGACGTACTTCTGAAAATTCGAGCATGAATTGTCCTTTACTGACTGGATTTGCATCAGGGTGCAGCTAGTCTTGCCACGTTAGAATAAGTACGAGTACATCAGGTAGAGTAGCATACTCAGTTGAAATAAATCCCTTATGTGAATGCAGAATGCGGTTTTATTAAATGACTCGAGTTGAGATCCAATATCAAATGTGGGATAAAACAAATATTTGCAGTTTTGGGGATATTTCACGGAAATGATGATCATGAAGTATACAGAATACATGATGGTATTTTACAATCATCGGTGTCATGACAACCATGCAGAGGTCATGGTTTGTATTTAGCAGTCAATGAGGATACTATTAAGTGTTATTCTCAGCCTTATTATAAAGAGGTATATTCGTGTAGCTGTCATATCGGGCAAAACTACTTGCCTTTGAAAGAGAAAAAATCATAATCAAAGACAATGATCATAAATAACTTTCAAGATGTAAAAGAGTTCCCATTACTATTTACATAAAATGAAACATGAATTAGGTGAATCATAAAAATAATGCGGATGAAAATCGAATGAAAAACTGAAAATTCTCAGCATAAGAACATTAAAATTTCAATTTTTCGATGAAATACCGAATGAAGTGAGATTTTTGAACTCAAAGCTTCTAGAATCTCTAGTGTGTGAGAGAGGGAGAGACACACAAATGTTATTTATGCACGCCACAGAGATAAATTGGCCTTGGGTCTGCGTGTTTAGGCCTAGCGGAGATGTTTTTAGGTCACGACCGAAGTCCGAGGGGCAAGAAGATCAATTCTCCATAGAAACGTAATGCAAATCCGTCTGGAATTCTGAAGAACCAAAGGATTGACACCCCTTGAAGAGTACCTGTCAGTAAATGTGATCGTTGGAAGATGTCGAACGGTGTGAATGTTATTTCCATTTGACGAATTTTATCACATAGAAAAAAACGAGTTATAGATATGCATTTTTTTTAGGGCCACGCGAGTACTCGAAAATGTCGTGTCGAGTCGAGTACTCGACTTGACTCGAACTTCGAGTTTGACCGCTCGAGTACTCGAACTCGACTCGGACATTTTGTTATTACGTTCGATGTACTCGACGATTCGACGGATACGTTGAACGATGTTGAGTATTCGAATCGAGTTGGTGAACACGAGTAAAAATTAGACCATGTTTGACTTAGCTTCTTATTTCGATTACAATGATTTTTCTTTAATGACATTACTTCT
>CAJQUW010005113.1:0-222817 GCA_907163375.1 Prostheceraeus crozeri | reverse complement strand
GGAGTAGCAACTTAGTTTTAATCAAATCCCCAATGTGTATACAGTTTCGAATTTATTAAATGAACTTGAGATCAGCGCAATTGGGAATTGCTACCATATGTGAGATATGCAAATTTTTGCAGTTTGAAGAAATTACCACGGAAATGACTGATCATGATAACAGTACAGAAGGAATAATAGCACTTTACAGATCCCCCGTGTCATGACAGCTTAGGAGAGGCAGTGTTTGTTAAATTAGCAATTCGATAGGTTGCAATTGCTTTCATGCTTAACCTCAAGAGTATTAAGCGTGATCATATCACGAGCAACCTGCTACTGGTAGAGCAAAATATCATAAAGGCAATGATCATAATTAAATTTAAAAGATGTAACGTAAATGAGTCCATCTTACTATTCAGATTCAAGAAATGAAACATAAATTTAGTGAATCATTTAAAATCATGATGATGAAAATTGAATTAAAAACATGAAATTTCAGCCACGACACCACAATACGATCTTAACTCTTCCATGAAGACCTGCATTATAATGCGGTTCATAAAATTCCCTTGATAATTAGATTAAGTTCCGCTTAATTAAGATGCTTGTTAGCAAATATCCATTCTTTTTAATATCCAACATGGTTCATACTACTTTTGGTTCACGTCAATAGTATACAAACGCAGGAATAATTTACAAAAATTTAGCTTCTTAAAAAGTGATCAAATATTTTTAAGACCGCAGGAACGCAATCTCCGTAAAGAACTGAATACTTTTTGACTGAAAATTTTCACTGTATACAGATACTGATTTTGAGTCAACACTCTACCTACTATATACAGTCGACTCTTGATATCAGCGACACCTCGGGACCGGCTATTGTCATCGCTTGTATCGAAAGATTGCTTATATCGAGAGTCGACTGTACTTACTCTATGCAACCAGCTGTTGTCCATTATAGTCTCACTTACTTCAGCAAAGAGAAAAATCGATCTTTGATGATTCTATCCATAGGAAGCGATCGCCTTTGGAGTTTTTGAAGCTCAACTGCGTGGCGTTGGTTGCTTTAAGTTGTTTCCTAGAAATCGTAGACTTAACCCACTGAATGGATTTGACCATAGAAATCCGACTTCTTCGATTTACTTAGCTTTGCGGGGCTAGAATGGACAAAGACTGCTTTTTGGTGGACATTTCAGCCTAAGTTAATTAGACCTCTGACTATTGTTATATGGACCTCCCATCAACTCCACCCATGCCGTTAGTATGTTCTTCATAAAGTCAAGCCGCTCCCTGGAGGGTCAAATTTATGATTTTGAAATGAAGTTCTTCGAATGTCTGAAAAACTTTTAAAGAACACATCGATTTTATTGAACTTATCGAAAAAGTACTCCACTTTATTGGTAGAAGTCGATGCAAGCAATTTGAGTGATGTCTGCAGGGAAATGCATCGAATTTCCCAATTAAAGCAACATTTTGTGAATGTAAGCCAAGGAATCACATGATCATTTATAATACCATAGCCATCGAATAGAGAATTAGAAATTCAAATGCTATGAAAATACTAATTTTTAAAGATTGCAGTCGCAATTGCATGTTGTCATTTGTGTGCGTGTTCCTAATTTCCATTTGAATTATCTGTAGCATACTTTTGTATGGACATGCATCAAATTATGTATTTAATTGGCAAATGCTGCTTAATGTCAATAGTTGATTGATAATGACTTAACTGCCGAGAACAAATGCGATGGAGATCAACAAATCACTATTAAATTCTGTCTTATTTTGGTTGGATAGGACCAGTTTCGATATTGTGGTTTGGACTATCACAAGGCTATTCAAAATCAGCTTGCTGCTTATTGACGCCTTACAGATCAAGCTTCACCATGCCCGAATAGATTATCACCTTGTAAGAGGTGACAGTCATTCAATAATGCACCTCAACTGTCATACCCGTTCTATTCAATAGCAGGAAATAGTCAATATTTTCATGCTAAAGTCTTGACCTCATCACTTTCACACGTTCAATGCGCAATTTCTCTCTCTTGTTGATGGGAAAATGTCAGGATCTGCTACCAATCATTTCCAATTATTTTAGATATACACCTCCTTGTTTCATTATTCATCCTTTCATTTTCCTTTGCGTTCGAATTGTTTTCATTAACGGTGACTGATACACAAACATGCTCATGCGCGAATGATTAAGGAATGATGTAGAGGAGACATTTGTTTTGTTTCATAATTCTTTCCTGGTCCTGCTTCATCCCTTTCAACGAATTTCCAGGCAGTATACAGTAGGCATGTGTGTGCAAATAACCGAGAGACATTTCAATTAGAACAGACAATACAAGCACGAAGACTCAAACTGGCATGTAATAGGCTATTTAGAATGGATGAACAAGCTGACGGACAATACAGCAGGCTTGATCTGTGTTTCTTTGATCACACGCTTGGAGTATGGCTCATAATTGTGAGAGACTGCAGAGGCCAGTTAACCTGGTCACACAAATGAGAAAAATGATTTCTCGGAGGCCCACAGATGTGCCAAAAACCATCGTTTGCACTTCCTTTCAAGATCCTCCATGAGCCCATAAGTCATAAGCCACAGGCCATAGGCCATGAGGCACCTTTTGTGCCTTTTTGAACATTTCGTGCTTGTTTGTTTTTCATGACAGATGATAAAAACAAAGATGTAGAACTGTTAGGAAGAAAACATGAAAAATGATACGTTCTGTCGCAAAATGGTGCTGTATCCTCCCTCCGCCCTCACATTTCTGCTGTTGACACCCAGGAGTGTTGCGATCTTCTCTTGCTCCTACGGGCAGTCTCACTAACGTCACATAGCGTTGAGTGTGTAAAACTCCTCTTATCTGACTTGTAGAACATTTGCAGCCTCAGAATTAGACAACTGCTCGTCATTTGTCTGTAGACAACAATCACACGAAGTTCATGATCAGAGCTGTTCCTTGTATTCTGACTGAGCATCCAAGGGACCAATTCTTCATCCCAGGGTTCAAGTAAGACTCCTCAGTCGTGTTGTGGTGTCAATCAGTTACAGATCAAGTCTATTCTAAACCCAATGTGAAACTACGGCGAAATCCGATGATTTTGGAAAACTTGAAAAATGTAGGAGGAAAGAATAGAAGTACCGCAAAAATAAAAAGATAAGAAATAAATAAATAAGAAACATGAATGCCATCTCTCATGAAGAACGACAGAGCTTTTGCTATATGTATGCTGTTAAAATGTACGCAAAGTGCTTTATGGCCTATGGCTCATTCTTTATGCCCTCTATCACGGAAACTACATACAGCGTGCTGAAATTTTCGTCCGGCTTATGACTCATGGCATTTGGCTGATCCTCTTGTGTCCTTCACCTCAGTTTGGAGCAATTAAAGTACAATAGAAGTTGTGAGTCGAGGAAACGGCATCTCGTCCTACACATCATCCAGCAATGCAGTCTATCATTTTGCTCGCTCATACTTGCCAGTCAGTCAATATGAATACAGCCTAATGCATAGAGCAGGGATATATAGGTAGATATACACTGTAAGTGTCGACTCAAAAAGTATCTGTATACAGTGAAAATTTCTTCATCAAAAGATTCAGTTTTTTGCGGAGATTACGTTCCCGTGGTCCAAAAAATATTTGAGCACTTGAAAAAAGTCAAAATTTGCCAATTTATATACTACCGAGATGGCTCTCCTATATAAGTAGCATGAAACAAGTTGGATATCAAAAGGAATGAACATTTGCTAAAAAGCATCGCAACTAAGCGGAAATTAAACAAATTTGCAAAGGAATTTCATGAATCGCATTATAATGGAGGTCTTCATGAAAAAGTCGAGATCTTATTCGTGCTTCCTTGGCTGAAATTCCAAGTTTTCAATTCAATTTTCACCAGCATGATTTTATGATTCACTAAATTCAAGTTTCCCTTCTTGAATCTGAATAGTGATGTGGAACCATTTACATCTTTCAAAGTTAAATGAAATCATTGCCTTTGATTATGTGATTTTGCTCTACCAGTGACGTTGCCTGTGATATCATCATGCTTAAGAAAATACTCTTGAGGTTGACCATGAAGGTAATAGGAACCCATCGAATTGCTAATATAACAAACATTCAATCTCCAAGGCTGTCGTGACACGGAGAATCTGTGAAATACCATCACTCCTTCTGCATTGCAATCATGATCACTCAATTCCGTTGTAATTTCTGCAAAACTGCAAACATTTGCACATCTCACATTTGGTGACAATAGCATCTATATCTCCCTTGAGATCATTTAATAAAATCGAAAGTGCATACACATTGGGGATTTAACAAATGCGGAGTTGCCACTCTACCTAATATACCTACTCTATGGCCTAATGATAATATTTTATCATTGAAAATCAATCGAGACTGAAGAATTACAGTTCGCTTGGACATAGATATGGAAATTGACCACAAATATTCAAAGTCTATCATTTCACATTAATATTAATATCTGTTGACATCTTAATGCAAGTTAGCTTCTTTTTGATCAATGTTAATTCGATGTCCTCCATTCGTTCAGATAAAGAAGCATTTATCAACATGGCTTATTTCCACTGTCTCAGACATGAATTTGTCGAATTTCTGAAATAGGAATGTCACAAATGAAATGAAGACTTCAATCCTTCCTACTTTGATATGAACAGGAGGATTGTTCGTAGAGACCTGTCAAATCTCTTGAAGTCTGTGTTTTTGCCTTGTTTTCCATATTTACAAAGAACACGGTCGCTATCGCCATTTTATATTTCCTTGTTAAAGAATTGATCCATGAGAATTTCGTCTCTCAGTTTGCATAGTTTCCGTGCGAACGCATCGAAGCAGATATCATTTCTTTGTTGTATATGGCAGCTGAAACCCGTTGCGTGTTCGACAGAAAATGGAGATTTTCAAAGGAATCTCTTCCTATTCAAAATTCTTAGTTCATTCCTCAAAGTTACATTGAAACTCTAAATTCTAAAATGGAGGCAATCATATTCAAAACAGACAGTAAAATGAAGGCAATCATAATTCAAAACAAGGAGTTTTACACAAAGTGATAGAAATCTATCATGCTGCGAAAGTCAAATTCAGGCAAAAATATCACATGATGTTAATTCAAGCATAGAAATCCACTGTGAAAGAGCAGACAAAGTCATTCAGACGGATAAAGTTGCTTTACTTCATTTGACGACTGATAATTTCAATTCAGTATAGTTTTCTACCATAGTAACTATACGGTGTTAATCCAGAAGTAGTGGTTTTGAACTCATCGCGAAATTCGCATTGTTGACTTAATTCTTTATTCAAGGTCTTGCAATTATAATTCATTTACAGATATTGAAGGACATACATTAGGATTGCTCTCATTGACTAAAAAGAATGACAATTATTAGCTCAGTGCAAAACACCAACGCCCTTATTTCTCAGACCGCACTCGCCCGATCTAGGAATCGAACCAAAGTCCGCAGTGGAGACGAGCTCGCACCTTCTTCACTAGGCCACGCTGACGTTAGAAAAGGAATGCGTGAAGGCAGAAATCATCTCTAAGCATAGAAATTGAGAACAATAAAACCTCTAGAATGGAAATTAAGCTTCATGCAATGCACAATAACGGCACATAAATCGCACGCATTTTCACTTACGTAGATGCACCTGCCAACGTCTGTATGATTGGATTAGAATCAGTCACATGTGTAAATCGAAGCTTTTAATTGGTGGTTCATGCCCCAACTTAGTTCCCCCGGATGTGCCGCGACCTTGAGTCAGTTTCCATTCTAGCCAACTTCAGATAAACAGTTTATTTCTATGTCTCTAAATGATATCGACAGCTTATCGTCCTATTATTATTCTACGAATGACATGCTGATGTGCAGTCTCGCTACAACGTGAATGCTGGTAGCGTTCTGTCAATGATAATTGGACAATAAGCTGTCGATATCACTTGGAGATGACTTCTGCCCTCACTCGCATTCCTTTTGTATCGTCAGCATGGCTTAGTGAAGAAGGTGAGAGCTCGTCTCCATTTAAAACGATCTTTCTTGGCGTTGACATTCCTCGTGTCCTCCTTTGGTCGATCCAACCATCCTCGCCGCGGTCGTCTTCGTAGTGGCGTGCCCAGTGGACTGATCAACGTTGCATTTTTGATCACAGTCTTCATCACCATGAATGACATGGCCATACCATCTTCTTCGTGATAAGCGCAATACCTAATCGCTTTCAGACGTCGGCGTTTGGTACGTGATCCCACCCACCACGTGTGATCACGTATTAAACCTGTGATATAAGCGCACGTTTAAGTAAAAAAGCAAGCCACTTGCAAGTCAGTAGATTAGTAAAATTGAATCAAAAGAGGTCTCTGTGCATGTAAATTTGTTCGAAGTACTATTCGAACTTTCCTTAATACTTCATACAATTTGCATTCAATCATCTTCGAATAACAGTTCGCAACTTTTAGGCCATGTAATCCGGCAGCCAGAAGGAGTTTCTGCAGGGAACGAGGCCGAGATTGAGACTTTCGCAAAAAGATGCGCACCATATTATGCTCTGCGTCTGCCGAGTCATAGTTAGTTCCTTTTCTTGTTATACAGGATCACAGAAAAACACATGTTCATCGTATGGGAGCAGATTGAATTGGGAGCAAAATTTTTGGTGAAAACCTTTATCAAGCGAAAAGTGCTAGGACCATAGAGTCATTATTTTTAACATGGGATGTCTTCAAGTCATTTCCTATCATGGTCATACACCCCTTTCAATGAAGCTAAAAACATTCAGATTTGGCAAGCTTCTAAATGTCAGCTGACACGAGTATTTTAAGAAATTCAATCTACATTTAGCCACATTCTTCAATATATTGATGATCAGAAGCATGATCGCAACACATGCACATCATTGGAAATGACCTGAAGTTAACAAAAATTATGGCTCCAGACTTAATATTTTTAACTTCATTAGCGAAAACATATACAATTTCAGTTTTACCAAAACCTGCAATCTGCGTCCGATTGGATTTACATGTGCTTTTGTTTGATCCTGTCTGACAAGAAGAGGAATTCACTAGAACTCGGCAGACGTGCAGATTCGTAGTAGGTATAGGGTGTACATCATTCTGTGAAAGTCTCACTTTCGGCCTCGTTCCCTGCAGCAACTCGTTCTGGCTGCCTGACTAATGCACTAATTTGCGATTTGGTGGAATTTCTTGAAATTTTGGTGCATGAGCGTTGCAGATGCGACCGGCGATCAGCCCTAATATGCATCAAACGTTGAGGAGTGATAAATTAGAACATGCAAGGAAAATGATGATAAAATACGTCGAACAATGAACCAATATTGTCAAATTGACATACCACAGACAGTTAACATTCATCATTTATCATCAACTCCCTCATACAATGAATGATTGATTAGATTCTCTGATAGTCGATGCTCTGAACATCAACTACAAAGCATTCATGAGGCTGAATTCCAATGTTGCTTTTATTCAATGGATATCGCTGCTCATTTCACTTTTTTATTTGGCATTACAGGGCTTTGATAATAAATACCTGCAATACTTGCTTTGTTCATGGCATTTCAGCAGAAAGGCTTTCAGACCTTTGGCTTCATCCTCTTGTTGATGATTGAGAGATGAAAACGGTCGTTTCCTGCTTGAATATTCCATATTTCGTTTTTCGTTGCCTCTGATCGCCTTTGATGTCTTTAGTTGACAGCACGAAACATCGATAATGGAGTATTAAACCTGCAGAGGAAATTACTGCTTTCTGATAATTTCTTGTCATCAAAGGATGTCATCGTCAAAATTGATTAAAAGAGATATTTGCTCACGAGCAATTGTTAGTCTTTTCTTGCTCTTCACAGGTGATGAAAGGAGACTAGGATTCGAAATTAGACACACAAAAGATTAATTCGGAGAGATATTACATAACCAGTTATTATGGGCTGCTGTACTTCAGAGAATTAACGTAGAAATAGCCTGGTTGCAGGCGGCCAAGACTGCGCCGTGATCAGATGAACTCTCTCCATAATGCGTCTTATCAACATTGATATTGAGCAGAAAGATGATTATCACTAAAAACTATTCTCTCGATTATTTTCAATTTTGAATATCCAGGAATGAGTTTCAAGAAGACGATTTTTCATGTTTAAGACAGGGAGATTTCAGACAGTACTTCCGCACAAAGCCAATCATTGATAGCTTTCGAAACTGCTATTGCTGCAACAGCTAACCATGTAAAACATCACAGAATTATAATGCGTCTCCTAAATTAGCTCAATCCCTGATAGACTCAACTGTTTCATTTCATTTCATGTATTACACTTGACTTCCATGTAACTCGCCTGATGCATTGATACATTATATATAACACAGGATATTGATATTATAAAAGAACGAAGTTAAGAAGTAAAGTCAATTAAGCTGGTATACAATACGACTTTGTAATCATAGATGTGCTTTTATGTGGTTGATCACAATTTTTTCGAAGTAGACCTCGAATTTCAGGCGGCATTTGTTCCAAAAGCTTGCACCATAAAACCTTATTGATCGTTGTCCGTATTACACTGTTTGCACTCCTGGTTGTATGAGGACATAGCGTCTCGGATTCTTGCATAGTTGAAATAGGTCCTGAAAGATGACATTCTAACCGATCCACACTCAAGGTTTAACATATACCAAAGATGTTTCCTCGATAATTCGATCACCAAATGCATGACACCACAATGCAGCATATTTAGGAAATGTAATCATCATAGTATACTTGATATACTACTCATATTCTACATCATCACTAGTATACTTATTTAGTGCTCGTCAGTACTCGTATGTGCACACACAACCATTCATGGCTGATTGTTTTGAAGTTAATCTTCATTGCGTCACGTCATCAATGCGGGGCATTGGGAGTAGTTTTCAACTACCAATAACCACGTCTCTTATTAACCTCATCAGGTGTGGTAATGCCGCTGCGCAAAGACAGGGAGATCGAATCCGAATTTTCAATAATAAAATCCATCAACCTAAAGTCCATTCAATTCAGAAGTTTATCTGAAAACTGTCCATTGATGCGGAAAAGTTGCTACTACGAGTACATAAGTTTGCTTCAACATTTCCAACAGAGATAACATTGGAGAAGACATGTTTGCAATTTGCTGTTGTTTTTGTCCTGCTAGGTTTGTTGGGACCTGATGGTTATGTCTACTTGATCAAAATATCTTCAATCGTCCTCAATTCTTTATTGGCAAGTTACATTAAGTATAATAATAATAGTGCCATTATTTGTTACTTTATAATGTTCTGCATTTGACATTGCAATGGACTCCACTTATCAAAATCACTGTTAATAGAATCAGTCGTGTATTATAATCAACCGGAAAAGGAAGGATTGGTCTCTATCCAATCACATTAAGGTCGTTAATTAGAATTATTTCACTTTGGCCCACGATGATTTTAATAGGCGAAGTCTTTATTATGTGACCACACAGTCACATCAAAATACACCAAATTTGACAAATGATGTTAAACTTCAACCGGAATTCTTCATAATGTGCTGATTGTCATGCAATATTTCAACAACTTACAACGTGCGCGAATAATACCGTAGAAGTTTGGCGATCATCACCTCATGACATGAAATCTCTGATTTTCCCGGGAAACCTATTATTTCCCAATTCATTCTAATCAATGTCCAGGAATGTACGGAACCCTATGCACAAAGCTAAGATTCTCTGTACACAGTGAAAAGAAATGAGAATCTGTTAAATTAAGAAAATAAAATCAATTTTGCTGCTTTTACAGGCCAAAAAAGCAGTCATTAAAGGCACAAGAATAATGATCGCTTTCTGCTGTGATTTCAGTCATCAGTCCTCTTGCTATGGCGCCATCTATCCTTTCATTGTCAAGTCTTCAAATATACCTCATATCACGGCTACTTTCGGTGAATAGTAATGGATACTTCCGCTATATTTAACGTTCCATAGTGCACCGAGAGAAAACGCTTTATGTAACTGAAGGAAGCACGTCTAGAGTGAGACTCAGAGTTTACTTCACTGCGTTTGTTCAACAGGGAGCATTTTTTCCGCTGCAACGATAATAGATGAAATCAATATTTTCGCCTTTGAAAAATGATACCTGAAATTCTTATTTGATTTCGAGAGATGTGTTTTCTTCGTTGTCTTTATGGTTCATTAGCTTATGATAGATTTTCATCGCGCATGAGAATGTGACGACCGTTACTAATTAGCTGAAAATGTCAGTTACAGTCTTTCTATCATCAAAAGTGTGAGGTGACCCAGATAGAGGTCGTAAATCATTTGTCCTCAGCACGTCATTTTGAATGAGGACAAAATTGATTTGAAACATTCATGATTGTTTTTCAAAAATTGTTTACAATATTAGGTTCGATTACATAACTTCTTCCCATCTTCATGAGAAAGGAAAGGAAAAACAGATGAGCTCCTTACTCTGTAGATTATACTTTAGCGTGCGCAAGAAATGACTTCCTCAGCGTTGATGGAATCAATTTCCTCGAAAGACAGATAAGAAGAACGAGAAATAAACATTTCATAACACAACATATTTATCCACTAGGAAATTGAAAGAATGATGGTATCGTGGAAAATGTGGACAAAAGAGTTGATCAAATCTCATTGATGACATAAGCTGACCAAACGGATTCATTGCTAAATAAACAAAAAACAATAAATGGCATTGTTAGAGGATGTTGACAGAATTAATGATAAGTACGGAAAAGGAGAGATTTTCTCGTGTATTCGCCGCAATCGTTCATCTTCATTGTGACCACAGAGATAAATCGCCTTCTCTGCGTTCTTTGGTTTAGAGATTATACTGATGGTCACGGCCAGAACTAGTATCGAGGGGCAAGAATATCAATTTCCTATTGAACGTAACGCAAATTGAAGCCAGTCTGACGAGACAGACGATTGACTAATACCTTAGTAAACATGCACAGTCAGTTTATTTTGATCGTGAAGAGTCGGATAGTGTGAATGATATTTCCTCTTGACGAATTTGTCATCAAGAAAACGCACTTGACACGCCTGCCTGCCGTTGAGGATTGTGTACTCGCTGATACGAGCTATTTCTGCAATGCGTGCGCATGACCAATCACCAGTCAAAGAGAGGCGAATATCTATGTCAATCTCTATCATATCACTTGCTACCATTGCATGCAATGGCTGGGATAGGATTATGTCTGCTCTAAACTAACACACGCAAATTCATCTATCTTTGATCATAGAAATCTGACACTCAGTACATATCACCACTAATTTCAGAAGAATGTTCAGAATCTACGACTATCAAAAGCTATGCAGTCTCCGAGCCGAATGCGACGTGATTATAGTCTGCATGGCTTCTGGCAGGAGTTGATTCAGTTTAGTTTGGTGAGAGTTGAGGTCGAACTGGAAATGAAATCAATGGAATGAAACCATGGACTCCTAGGCAGAGATGAAAGCAGGCTATCATCAGTGTTCAAGTTCTGTATATTCTTTTGAGCCATCTATTCGGATCTCCGTCAGCAATCCGACATCAGAAAAGTTTTCCTGCGTCTGACGTAGAAGAAAAGAAAATAGATGACTACGAGTTTGTCTCCACCGTCAACTGTATGGGCTATGGCTGTGCCCGGAACAAATAGCAGGCCGAGACCAGGCCGGACTGCAGCGTGAACTGCACAGGACTGTGTCCGAACCGAAAGATGAAATCGAACAGCGGACCGAGACCAGGCCGGACTGCTGCGTGACGGACGGTCTCTATACAAGAAGCCGGGTTGATCCCGTTCGAATATCTTGGCCGGTTACAACCATGACTGCAGACTTAGAACCCTTACCTGGCTACTGGAACTCTAGACGCAGCTGCAGCGAGACGAACAACGTTAAGTAGCTATTTATTACGTCAAAGTCAGATACTTCTCAGCATGTTATCTCAAGAAGAAGAATGGTGAAGAGATTTCGTTTCCCATGCTAACCTTTGCACTTTCCTCTGCGCTCCCTCAGACGTGCTTCGGTTGAAGTTCACATTGTATTAATTTTTACAAAGTTCAGGATTTGCAGTTTTTTGTCACTGTCCTGGAGAGAACTAGTGAATAATTGATGAGACATGTTCTGCCGGTGGGAATCCTATTTGACGTCACATTGAGGTGACGTGCTATGCGAGTCAACAGCTGGTCCTTATCTAATCTCCAAGTAATATTTTGCCTGTAATTTGTCTTCCTCCCTCCGCTGAATCAGACATGGTTTCCACGGAGAAAGGCGATTGAATTCAGACAGTCTGCAACTTTTTTTATCAATATTACGCATTAGTTAGTTACCGGCAAGAATTTGAAGACGGAGAAGAAACTTCGATACAAGTTAACCACAGCAGCCAGCTGATGCTTGTTGACATGATGTCAACATTCAGCGTTCTTCATGTTTTTAGTGGAATTACAAGCAAATCGGAGGATAACTTTGCTTAATCGAAGACTCATCAAAAATCTATATTCAGAATACTCTCACTGATTCAATGCAGAGAGAAAGGATATCATCAGATCATCAGGACTCCGACCTTTGATGGGACTCAAATTACGGGGTTCGACAAAGGTGCAAACAGTGGGTAGGGGCAAAGGTGCCATTCATCAGAAGTGTAGTTATACAGTACAACGATGGTTTTTGAGATTTAGCTTTGCATTAGAAGTACGTGATACGTATCAGTATTTCTGGTGAAATAGTTTTCTTCTTTGCTCTGACGTTATTCCACGTCAGTAGTAGAAAATTGAAAGTCTCGCGTCACCGTATACACGCATTCAATGATTAAGGAGACAGATCGCTATTATCTCCTCAATGGAAGTCTGATTTGAATAGAATATTTCTAAATTTGAAACATACCACAGGTCTTAGTAGGCTTACCTGAACCGTGTGCACTTTTGTGGCTATATCAATAATTTTCTATGAAAGTTTATAAACTAAATACTATTTCACATTGAATAGAAAGATGTCGTCAGACTTGAACAATTTAAGCACAACAATTCCTTGGCAGCCGCAGAAGCTGCGTTTCGCCCTACAAGGGCTCGTCAGCACGGCCCGGAATGGCCCAAGCTAGCTTCAAATATCTAGAATGCCTGAACAAGCTGAAGGACAGCATAACATGCTGCTCTGCATTTATTTATCCTGGCTTTGCCGTGCGGCTGATAAACATAAAGATTACAGAGTGCCAGTTCTCCTGGGTATTGAGTAGAAACCCGTCCTCAGAATGACAGCAGCATGTTGTGCAGTTCTTCAGCTTGTTCAGTCATTCTAGATATATTAAGTTAGTTTGGGCCATTCTGAGAATATCTTTGTATTCTGTGTCCAGGCAAACTGGCACTCTGTAATCTTTATGATCTATGATATTACATTGTTAGATGGTATTCAACTAAGTTCTCTTCGCTCATGATTGAGCCAGCAACTCACAATGAGACTGTGAAACTGAGGTTGGTGCTGGTCACTGATTCACACTGACGGACCTGCGTACTCAATAAAAAGAAATTGATGTCTGTCAGAGAACAATTAGAATCAACGTGCTTAGCTGCTAATGATCGATTTCCGTGTCTGATATTGCAAATGTGTTCACGTATTCTGCAAATTGCAGAGCGAGAAGTTTTGCCAAAATAAAGTTTTTGAAGACCTTGGATTGTGAGTGGGCGTTTCCTGCCCCACCTGGCGAATTTTTTGAATATCTTTTAAACCAAACAAGCCCTGACCACCAAATTTCTAATAGCCTACTTTCTACGTAAGTAGTAAGTAAAACTCCACTTCTGGATAGCGCAAGATGGCCGCCGTCGCTGACGTCCCCCCCCTCTGGAACGACAGAGTGTCGTGGTCGGCCGCCGTGGTGCTTTGAGTCTGACTCCCCCCCCCCTCTGGAACAACAGAGATTGTGGCCTGTCGTGGTCTGCCGGCCAAGTGGGTCCGAAAGGTTCGCTGACGTCCCACCCCTCTGGAACGACAGAGGTTGTGGCCTGTCGTGGTGTGCCGGCCAGGTTGGTCCACGTTCACAAAATGTTCGCTGACGTCCCCCCCCCTCGAAAACGACAGAGTGTGAGACTCGGGTGTGTTGGTCTCGTGTGGGTTGACGTGGCCGACCGCCTAGGTTGAATTGGGCGACCGCCTAGGTTGACGTGGGCGACCGTCTAGGTTGTCGTGGTGGAATGGTGAAACGGACTTTAGATTCGTGATCAGCGTAAAATTCTGCATCGGTATGGTGAATTTGAAGTCAATCGGCTAGAAAAAATGTTTCTTCAAAATTTTGACAGAGTTAAAATGTTGGACGTTTTTGGGCTGTAGCGTCAAAACGAACCATCGGATGGGAAAACGGAGGCCAGATTCGGATTCAGTGTGAAATTCTGCATCGGTATGGTGAATTTGAACGCAATCGGAGAGAAAAAATTTTCGCTGACGTCCCCCCCCCTCGGGAGAGCTAGCTTCGATCTTGGCTTCCAGCAGACGGATTTAGTCGTGCCATAGCTCGTTTGAAAGCTAAGAGTGAGACAAATTCAGTGAAAGAATCGGCTTGTTCATATCTGTCTTCGTTTAGATGTGAGACGCCTTTTAAGATTTTGGGAGATTGGCGAAAAACGACAGAGTTAGAATATTGGACGTTTTGGGCTGTAGCGCCAAAACGAAGCATCGGATGGGAAAACGGACGCCAGATTCGGATTCAGCGTGAAATTCTGCATCGGTATGGTGAATTTTCAAGTCAATTGGAGAGAAAAAATTTTCGCTGACGTCCCCCCCCCTCGGGAGAGCTAGCTTCGATCTTGGCTTCCAGTGGACGGATTTAGCCGTACTATAGCTCGTTTGAAAGCTAAGAGTGAGACAAATTCAGTGAAAGAATCGGCTTGTTCATATCTGTCTTCGTTTAGATGTGAGACGCCATTTAAGATTTTGGGAGATTGGCGAAAAACGACAGAGTTAGAATTTTGGACGTTTTGGGCTGTAGAGCCAAAACGAAGCATCGGATGGGAAAACGGATTTCAGATTTGGAATCAGCGTCAAATTCTCTATCAACATGGTGAGTTTCAAGTCAATCGGAGAGAAAAAGTTTCGCTGACGCCCCCCCCTCGGGAGAGCTAGCTTCGATCTTGGCTTCCAGTGGACGGATTTAGCCGTACTATAGCTCGTTTGAAAGCTAAGAGTGAGACAAATTCAGTGAAAGAAACGGCTTGTTCATATCTGTCTTCGTTTAGATGTGAGACGCCATTTAAGATTTTGGGAGATTGTCGAAAAAACGACAGAGTTAGAATTTTGGACGTTTTGGGCTCTAGCGTCAAAACGAAGCATCGGATGGGAAAACGGATTTCAGATTTGGAATCAGCGTCAAATTCTCTATCTGTATGGTGAGTTTCAAGTCAATCGGAGAGAAAAAATGTTTCATCACAAAATTTTTTTCGAAAAAATGAGTTAGAATTTTTGCGATGGCTGACTGCTGTAGAGCCAAAACGAAGCATCGGATGGAAAAACGGACGCCAGATTTGGATTCAGCGTCAAATTCTACATGGAAATGGTGTATTTCCAGCTCAATCGGACCTCTAGAATCGTCGATAGAAGCGTTTTAAGTGTTTCGATGATGGATATTACGTCATCAGCTGATCGCCACACACTATATAAGCTGGGAACCGAGAGAGACTTGTCATTAAGACGAGAGCGATTGTCAGAGGTAGGCATAGAGGCAGAATATATCTTCCCTATTATCTAGAGGGCGGACGGCGTTATGGGAAGTGTAACCGGCATGAGGATTTTATCGCACGCGAAATGTGGGGCAAGAGATGGACTGCTTTGTCGGACAGTGCAATATTGACTGAAAGTGACAATCAAAATGATAAATAGAAATCGCACCTGTAATTAAGTGACAGGCTCATTCAATATCTTAGGTTTACGATTAGTTTAACATTTATTAATATTTAAGGAATGTTCAACCTCTTAAATACATTCAAAAAATGGCCGGGAGTATTTGAATAATTAACTGTTAATTCAGGTTATTTGATACTCATCAGATTCCTAATGAATGAATTTCAACATAATTAAATGACTCAAGCGAATATGTAGGAAATGCAGCTTACCGATGTGACAACAACATCCAAAACATGTGTGACAGTAGCACCACTGTTACATGCCGCGAAACAGAACCAATTTATAGCATTTTTGGCGGATTGAGCTTTTGTTGAGCAACAAGCGACGTTCTTTGTATAGACGACCATACTAATGCAGTCTTAGTCTCAAATAAGTTTATTACAGCACGAATAAGGGTTCCGTAATTCCGATCTCATGATCTTCAAAGTGTTCTCCAAGACTTATGAATGTTTCACATGGATTGATATATTGATTGGTTGGTGAATGAAAATCCGACAACTGGGACTTTGCGTCTCGTATCGATGATGAAACAACCGTCATTACGCTTCAAAGTCAGCAAATAATCTTTCGCGTATCTAAGGAATGGGTCCCAATGCATTTTATTTTCTTTTCTCAATTGTGACTTGAACCCCTTAGCTAACGGATTTTTCGAATTCAAAGTGTCGAATAGTCGATCAATTATTCGAATAAAAGGGCAAGTTGCTTCGCTGCTCTTGAATTGCGGCAATTTCATATCGTCTCGAAAAAAAAGGCAGTCGCCACTGACTAGCTCATAGTCTGTGCCGCAATATTTACTTTCATTATAAGATTGCGATAATGTGCATGACGTCCCGAAAGTATATTTGCTAAAATCAGTGAATCCTTCATCTGCAATTTATGTAGTTCTTGAATGTAAAACCAACGTATTTTTTCAGTTGATTCACCAGTTGTACGGGCAAGGATCTCGTATTCGCCCAATAAATTTCGCATTAACTTTAGCATGTGGGATGCATCACAAATCCAATACATTTTGTCAGAAGTTCTGTATGGATGAGGAAACCAGGTTCGCATTGTCTTTACGTCAAACGAGCACCATAGAAGAACTGCAGCTCTCAAATTTACAGACGAGACGTCGGCCACAACGCTGAGAACGCTCAAGCCGATGTTTGACGCTTTTATTATGCACTTTTTGACCAGTGTTCGCAAATTTTCCGCGTTTATATGTTTTGTAAATGCGTATCCAACAGGGACTTTCCAATATATTCTAGTGCCTACTAACATCAGCACCAAGGCATTTTGTGCTATTTCTCCCTCAACCGGACCACCGACATAATCAACAAATCCGCTAAACTGCCGACAACTGGAATCCCACTCGGTTTCTCGCTTAAGAGACAGCTCATCAATTATTAGTGAGCAATCACTTGTAAGTGGATGCTGTAAAACCCTGTTACTGAGATGTTTGTAGACATTATCTAAATGACCAGGATTACAATTGATCGAGCTGGCGATTGTTCGGAGCAGATACGCGAGTGTTTGCCGGCCTTAAAGCCGACACGACGAATATTTTTGATCCATTTTTGGAGAAGCACTGGTTTAGTAAGAGGAAATCTGTGTAAATTTCCTCCTCTTTTAGTACAATTGTAAGCCGCACAACTGCCAACCATGGTTAACACTCGCGTTTACACAATGCAGATAAACTGACCCTCAATCTTTCTGCCCTACAATTTTGGGGAATTCCCATCGCCATGAGTGTTACAGCTTCTCGCCGGCGAGTCATGCACAGTCAGCACTCTAGATATAACAGGGAAGATATTCTACCTCTATGGAGGTAGGTCGTCTCTCTGAGCTCCGATGATAGCTTCGGACATTCCAAATTCCGGGTTTCTGTAAGAAACCGACTTAGAAAATTTCATTGCTGATATCAGCTAAGGCGTCAGACTTAGAGGTTAGCCAGGAGATGGCCTTCGTCTCCAGGCCATAAAAGACTCCAAAACTTTAAAGGCTTGTAACTTTGCTTCTACAAGTCCGTTTGACTTGATTCAAAAAAGGTTCGGTCGCTATTGACCTGGCCTAAGTGATATACTACTTATAAAATTTCATAAGTAGTGCTAAAAAGTTGAAAAATTTAAATTCACTAGTTTTGGAGGTTTTCTGGGGTTTTCGACCCTGCTGAAGTCAATGAAAGCATTTTTAATGATGTCTGAGCCAGTCTTCTCATGCTATAAGCGGCTTTTCACTGAAAGCGAGCAAGACACGGAGAGTTTTGCTGTAATATTCCACTGACAGGGTGTTCCTTCGGGACGGCGGACGATGCCGTAGTGATAAGTGTGGCAAGGGAGTGTGTCATAGTTTAGACCGAAACCGCTGGGACAACTCATGTCTCATGTTGGGCATTTGACACAGTTCTCAACGTAGCACTTTGAACGCCAATCGGTTGAGTCTTAGCTATCTTGTCATGGGTGGCCTCTAAACATCTCCATTGCGAAACGCTGGTGAATCAAGCTCTCTACGGCTTGCTATCAAGCTGCTCAAAGTCTGTCAACCTCTTACCAACTCTACAGGTTTTCATGTTGGCGAATACTATCATTAAGTTGAATCTGCTATCAGTCGACTTGAACGTTGCAAATGAAGTTCGGTGTAATACTTCCTTTCGACGGGCGTTCCTGTAAAGGGCGGCGGTGAAACCCGTAGCTATGTATACCGCAAGGGACATTCGGCAATGGTCAATCTTGTTAAACCTCTCTGCGTCATGTTTGCAAGTGATTGCCTCTGTCTCAACGTAGTATGCATTCGCGCCAGGGCGACATTTAGCCAGCTGTCGAAGGTTGCCTTATAAACTATCCATTGCATACGTTATGAGAACCATGAGTTCTACCTGTCTCTATCAATGAGATGAATTGATGAATGGAATGAAATGGGAGGACACTCACGCGCCACACGCAACATAACACACTTCTCTCTTCCGTAGTCTAACAAGCTCTTTACACATGGATCGCAATCGATTGCTATCCCTGTATCAGAAGTGTAAGCTATCTTAATTTTTTTTAACACTATTTCATCTACCATCATCACCCATATGAAATGTTATAAGATTTACAAGTTAAACTAAGCGTGCTACTATTTCCAAATGAAAAAGTATACATGGTTAAATCATCCACTGAAGCCCCATTCAAGTAAGTCAGTATGAAAGCAAAGATAATACGAAATAAAAATTTATTATGGCATGTATTTCAAAAGGTCTTCATCGTCAATATCGTCCCAGAGTCTGCCTTCACACAGATCACAAAAACAGTTCACTTGCTTCAATCGTTCTTCTACCGCGAGCCTCACTTTGTCGATGTACTCCCACTCCGCCATAGTTCGTGGCTGGGAGTTAGGGGTGTACCATTCCCATAATTGATGGAGGAATTTGGTGCTGGTGATCTCCATCACATCATCAGTATCGTACTGCAGATACTTCCATCGTATGCCTGTTAGGTCGGGACACTCCTTCTCACATACACTCTCCTCTTCGTCATCCGCTGGTAATGACAACTTTCTAATGTTGTCGAGTCGGTATAATTTCTCCACCTTCCCCTTCGTTGGAGCGTTTGGTGCAACGAGCGCCTTTGGCGATGAGCATGGAGAAGAGAACTCCAATTCTGTGTTCGATGTTTTTGGAGGGCTTGTCATGTTGACTGTGAATAATGACTTTGAAATGTTTTCTAATTCTTAAGTATGAACAAGCAACCAATCAGAATGAACAGCCAATGAATGATGAATATGAAAGTATATATGCAAAGTGACAGTCGTGTCATTTCACTCTGTTTTTGAGACGTATAAGTGAAGTGTTGTCTAGCGAATTCTGTTATTATTTAAGGCGTACAAGTGAACTGCTCTCTCGTGAATTCCAAATTTGAGACGTATTATTTGAGTGAAGTCTCTATCTTCCTGAAGTATCAACCTTAAACTCGATTTCGTTGAAATGGTAAGTTGAAAATTTCTTCACTCATCTCCCTCAAACGTGTGGCTAATAGCATCTTCCTCAATTTCAGGCATCAACTTCATCACCAACGCCCTCCTTTCTCGAGGAAAGTTTAGAGTTGTTGAGTCAAAGTAGGTTGTAACAATACACTGAGACTTGAACAGAGATGATAGAATGATTTCTCTTTCAGGTGATGTGAGTTCCAGCTCAGGACTCTCGCGACAAGGCAACGAGTGGGAATGTGCCGACTGCGGACATATGTTTACAAGGAAGCACAGTCTCCTTCGACACATCAAACAACGTGTGTGTCAACGCAAAGCGGCGTCAATCTCCGGAGGTGAAGTTGATTCTGACGATTACATCTCCTTTCCTTGCGATTTGTGCCCTCTTTCTTTTGATAGTCACTTTCAGCGATCTTCGCACAGACTTCAACACACGCATGCAAATGATCACTACACCAACGGTACCTCTACCATCTCCCTCATTAATGTTTCACATGATAATTTAGACTACTGCATGGAGTCCAATACTCAAATAGTAGATTTTCCTGAGTGGCTCCTTCAAAATTCTAACATTATCGAACCGCTCTTCAACAATTTAGACAATTTTAGAATGAAGGCGCTCATCTACCTTAAACTAAAATATATTAAGATAGATTTTCAAACGGGTCAAGTGACGGAGAGAATACAGTTTCATGTTCCTTCCTCTTCCGCAACTGAAGTTGTAGACTGCGAGTCTTGGCTAAATTTTCACATTCAATGTTTAAAATCAAATGTAGGTAAATTCAATCAACGCGACAGCGCTCTCATTTTTGATGGTGTGGACTCAGCCATATTCAAAATTTCCCTATTAGAAAGTCATGCAGCTCGAGGCACATTTAAACTACCAAAAAAGTTGTATAATAAGAAAGCTGTCATCAATGTCGATTGTAAATCACAGTGTTTCAAATATGCAGTTCTATCCATCCTTCACTATAATGAGATCAACGCGAATCGAAATCAAACCTATAGCTATAGACAGTGGGAGGATGAACTAGACTTTGAAGGTTGTGATAGTAACAACATGAAAATCAAAGATGTAGAAACGTTCGAAAAACATAATCAGATTAAAATTGTCGTTCACGTGTGGGAGAAGGGGTTGAAGGGTGCCCGCTATAATTCACGTTCAACTTGTTATGAACGTGTAGTCAACCTCTTATTAGTAAAACAAGATGATAGCGAGGAATGGCACTACTGTGGTATTCCCAAAATCTCTCGCTTGTACACTCACTTGGGGCACTCTAAAAGAAGTGAACATTTTGTATGCGACCGCTGCATCCGCTCCTTTTGGAGTAAAGATAAATTTGAAACTCACTATGAATGGTGCAAGCGAGGTAAATTACAAATGGAACGCATTCCCAAAGATAAAATATTTTCACATAGGGATAATGGTGACGAATTAAGTCCCCTGCGTGTCATTTACGCAGACATAGAATGCTACATTGATGATATCATCCACAAGCCAGCAGCCATATCCTGCTATGAAGTATGGCATGACCACTTTAGGAATAGACAAAACAAAATGCATACTTGGCAAGGTGAAGATTGCATTTCAAAATTTCTAGAATTTCTCAATAAAGCTGCTAAATTTCAACAATCATATGATTCCCAATTGCAGCGTAAGTCACTACATATGTCAGATGAAGACAAACAAAAATTTGAAAGTTGCACATCCTGTCCTAAATGTCATAAAACGTTTGATGACGATAAAATTAAGAAAGTGCGTGATCATGATTACATCACTGGTAAATTTAGAAACGCACTCTGCTCCAAATGTAACTTTTCACTTAGGTTGAGACGTCGTGTACTACCCGTCATTTTTCATAACTTTTAGGGCTATGACAGTCATATGCTCATAAAAGGAGGGTTGAGCCAGATGAAATCGTGGCAGTTTGATGTTATAGCGCAAACGAGAGAAAAATTCATGGCAATGACAGAAAAAGTACTAGTAGATAAAACTAAAGAAAATAAGACAGTCTTCTTCGAAATAAAATTTTTAGATTCATTCCAATTCATGTCAGAGTCACTAGCTTCTCTCGTTCGTAATCTCAAGTTTCTTCCCCATAGTCAAACTTTGAAGAAACACTATCCAAACTTAACGGATGAAATAATCACTCGCAAAGGAGTCTTTCCTTATGCATATTTTAGCTCAATGTCTAAACTAAATGAAACAACCCTTCCTTCCATTGTTAAATTCCAAAACGATTTGACGGGTGAAGATTGTCCAGTAGAAGATTATGAACATGCTCAAGAGGCATGGTTAAAATTTGATTGTAAAACGTTTGGTGATTATATGATCGCTTACTTAGAATTAGATGTCATTTTGCTGGCTGATGTCTTTCAGGAATTTCGACGAGTGGCATTAGAAGAAGACAAATTAGACTCTGTCCACTTTGTCAGTCTACCAGCCATGTCCTTTAAATCAGCCTTTAAAATGACTGGTGAGACCATTCATCTCTTACAAGACCCGGAGATGTATAATATATTTGAGCGCGGAATACGCGGTGGTCTCACATTTGTGAATGAACATCACATAAAATCTAAAACAGTAGGTAATGATCATATCCACCTAAAGTACTATGACCAAAATAATTTATATGGCAGTTCACTGTCTAAACCACTACCTCATTCCGAGTTTAGTTGGTTAAATCAAGATGAGCTTACGTATTACTCCAACCCTTCAAACATACTGAAGATTCCAGATGAAGGTGATTGGGGATATTATTTTGAAGTGGATTTGATTTATCCAAATAGCATTAAAAATAAAACTGCTGATTTCCCACTCGCACCTGAATCTGGTGAAGTGACTGAAGATATGTTTTCACCATTCATGTCACAATTTCATAATAACTTAACAGAGTGTGGACAGCCAAGGTACAAACCATGCCGCAAACTTTTACTCACCCAATATGATAAGAAAAATTATCTCGTACACTTCTGCATACTAAAATTCTATTTAGAAATGGGCATGCTTCTAAAGTCAGTTCACCGCATTATCAAATTTAGACAGAAAGCCTTCCTCAAACCCTACATAGATAGTAACAGTCAAAAACGTGCACTCGCCCAAAATAATTTTGAAAAGGATTTTTATAAATATAAGAATAACAGTCTTTTCGGAAAGACCATGGAAGATGTTAGAAAACGTATGAACTACAAACTAGTCGTTGATGAACAAAAATATCACAAATTGACCTCATCACCTCTTTTCATTGATAGAGACATCATCGATGGGGATCTTGTAGGTGTTAAAATGATAAAATCTGAAGTTGAGTTGTGCAAACCCATCTATATTGGGCAAGCCGTTTTAGATTATTCCAAGCTTGAAATGTATCAACTCTTCTACAAAATATTAAAACCATGCCCTCTCGTAAAAGAGGTTCGCTTGCTGGGTGGTGATACAGATAGTTTCTTTTTAGGAATTACCACTCAAAAAGATTTAAATTTTAATGAAGTAGCTAAGTCATTAGAAAAATATTTCGACACATCTAACTACAATCCCACTCATCTACTCTATTCCATACAGAATAAAGCCAAACTTGGTTGTTTTAAGGATGAAACAGCAGGAAAGGAAATAGATGAAATGATTCTCCTCCGTCCTAAAATGTATTCCATGAAATTAAAAGAATGTGCAGATAGTATTAAGCGTGTTAAAGGTATATCAAAATCCATTGTTCACAAAATGAAACATCGGTCCTATAAGAAGGCCTATAAAAATAAAACTATAACGTTTGTCAATATGACAATCTTAAAATCTCAAGTTCATACTGTGAAAACGCACACGTTCAAGAAACGAGCACTTTCAGCATGGGAAGATAAGAGGTGTTGGATAGGACATAACACATCTCTTCCACATGGACATCCTGACACAAACATACCTCCACCCAAAAGAATAAAACTCACGCTACCACATTCAGGAGATGTATTGACATAATCAACTTTAACTCAGTATTTTGATGTTGCTTTTTGTAGATATACATGGTTGTTTTATGTATCGCATGAGATCGTTTCTTCCTTGTGAATATATGCCTACAGTCAGCTCATTCCCCCTACATCTGTGAAAAGACTTTTTCATATACATATTTTTATTTCAATAAACATATCACAATGACTTCACTTTGTTTTCCGAAACACTAAAGTTACGAGGGATTTAGTATCTTTCACATGGATGCACTCTTGTAAACCATTGGTAATTTTGATAGCAATAGAGGGTATAGTTTGTTTGACGACGGGATGATAGAAAATAGATTCAAACATCTTCTCGACTATTCCATATGAAGCGTCTTTATCATGAATGAAATCACGTAAAATGTATTCTTTTTTCTCACCAACAGAAATAGGTAGAATCAAATCACTTTGGGGCGATCATATCTTTTTCAAATGACTGTGGAACATTGATTTCCATGATGAAGATTTAAACAGTTAGATTCGATGACGAACAAGATTTACTAGTTTGCAAGTTAAACTAAGCGTTCTATTATTTGTAAATGAAAGATATAGTTTCAACAGTTTACAGATTACAAAATAAAGTTTCAATAGTGTTTATGTTAAAAATAAAGTTTAAGCTGTTTGTGTGTTAGAAATCGAATAAAGTTTCAACAGTTTGTCGATTAAAAATAAAGTTTCAACAGTGTGTACGTTAGAAATAAAGTTTTATCTGTTTGTAAAATGAGATTGTGGGATTTATTTACTAGTTTGCAAGTTAGACTAAGCGTTCTACTATTTGTAAACGAAAGATATAGTTTCAACAGTTTACAGATTAAAAATAAGGTCAACAGTGTGTACGTTAGAAATAAAGTTTTAGGCGTTTGTGCGTTAGAAATAAAATAAAGTTTCAACCGTTTACAAGTTAAAAATGAAGTTTCAATAGTGTGTATGTTAAGAATAAAGTTCTATCTGTTTATATGTTAGAAATAAAAATGAAGGTTCACCAGTTTACAAGTTAAGAATGAAGTTTTATCTGTTTGTATGTCAGAAATGAAATAAAGTTTCAATAGTGTGTACGTTAGAAATAAAGTTTCAATAGTGTGTACGTTAGAAATAAAGTTTCAATAGTGCATATGTTAAGAATAAAGTTTTATCTGTTTGTATTTTATAATTAAAATGAAGCTTCACCAGTTTACAAGTTAAGAATAAAGTTTTATCAGCTTGTATGTTAGAAATAAAATGAAGTTTCAACAGTTTAAAAGTTAAAAATAAAGTTTCAATAATGTGTACGTTAGAAACAAAGTTTCAACCGTTTACAAGTTAAGAATAAATTTTAATTAGTGTGTATGTTAGAAATACAGTTCTATCTGTTTATATGTTAGAAATAAAACAAAGTTTCACCAGTTTACAATTTAAAAATAAAGTTTCAATAGTGCGTACGTTAGAAATAAAGTTTCAATAGTGTGTATGTTAAGAATAAAGTTTTATCTGTTTGTATGTTAGAAATAAAACAAAGTTTCAACCGTTTACAAGTTAAAAATAAAGTTTCAATAGTTAACACGTTAAAAATAAAGTTTCAATATTGTGTATGTTAAGAATAAAGTTCTATCTCTTTGTATGTTAGAAATAAAATGAAGTTTCATCAGTTTACAAGTTAAGATTAAAGTTTTATCTGTTTGTATGTTAGAAATAAAACAAAGTTTCACCAGTTAACAATTTAAAAATAAAGTTTCAATAGTTAACACGTTACAAATAAAGTTTCAATAGTGTGTATGTTAAGAATAAAGTTATATCTGTTTGTATGTTAGAAATAAAATGAAGTTTCATCATTTTACAAGTTAAGAATAAAGTTTTATCTGTTTGTATGTTAGAAATAAAACAAAGTTTCAACCGTTTACAAGTTAAAAATAAAGTTTCAACAGTGTCTACGTTAGAAATAAAGTTTTATCTGTTTGTAAAGTACGATCGTAGGATTTACTAGTTTGCAAGTTAGACTCAGCATTCTACTAGTTGTAAATGAAAAATATCGTTTCAACAGTTTACAGATTGAAATAAAGTTTCAATAGTGTGTATGATGGAAATAAAGTTTAAGCGCTTTGTGCGTTAGAAATAAAGTTTCATCCGTTTACAAGTTAAAAATAAAGTTTCAACAGTGTGTACGTTAGAAATACAGTTTTAGCTGTTTATATGTTAGAAACAAAATAAAGTTTCAACAGTGTGTACGTCAGAAATAAATGAAAGTAAGAACTTCATCGTATGAGTATTCAAAGCATGTTTTGTAAATCAAATGTGTGTAGTCCTGACATGATAGAATCAAATGAACTTGACATACGCGTTTGTCAAGCTTGATTCTATCATGTCAGGACTACACACATTTCATTTACAAAACATGCTTTCATTTATTTCTAACGTACACACTGTTGAAACTTTATTTTTCAATTTGTAAACTGTTGAAACTTTATTTTGTTTCTAACATATAAACAGCTAAAACTGTATTTCTAACGTACACACTGTTGAAACTTTATTTTTAACTTGTAAACGGATGAAACTTTATTTCTAACGCACAAAGCGCTTAAACTTTATTTCCATCATACACACTATTGAAACTTTATTTTAATCTGTAAACTGTTGAAACGATATTTTTCATTTACAACTAGTAGAATGCTGAGTCTAACTTGCAAACTAGTAAATCCTACGATCGTACTTTACAAACATATAAAACTTTATTTTTAACGTAGACACTGTTGAAACTTTATTTTTAACTTGTAAACGGTTGAGACTTTATTTCTAACGTACACACTATTGAAACTTTATTTTCAATTTGTAAACTGTTGAAACTTCATTTTATTTCTAACATACAAGCTGATAAAACTTTATTCTTAACTTGTAAACTGGTGAAGCTTCATTTTAATTATAAAATACAAACAGATAAAACTTTATTCTTAACATATGCACTATTGAAACTTTATTTCTAACGTACACACTATTGAAACTTTATTTCTAACGTACACACTATTGAAACTTTATTTCATTTCTGACATACAAACAGATAAAACTTCATTCTTAACTTGTAAACTGGTGAACCTTCATTTTTATTTCTAACATATAAACAGATAGAACTTTATTCTTAACATACACACTATTGAAACTTCATTTTTAACTTGTAAACGGTTGAAACTTTATTTTATTTCTAACGCACAAACGCCTAAAACTTTATTTCTAACGTACACACTGTTGACCTTATTTTTAATCTGTAAACTGTTGAAACTATATCTTTCGTTTACAAATAGTAGAACGCTTAGTCTAACTTGCAAACTAGTAAATCCTACAATCTCATTTTACAAACAGATAAAACTTTATTTCTAACGTACACACTGTTGAAACTTTATTTTTAATCGACAAACTGTTGAAACTTTATTCGATTTCTAACACACAAACAGCTTAAACTTTATTTTTAACATAAACACTATTGAAACTTTATTTTGTAATCTGTAAACTGTTGAAACTATATCTTTCATTTACAAATAATAGAACGCTTAGTTTAACTTGCAAACTAGTAAATCTTGTTCGTCATCGAATCTAACTGTTTAAATCTTCATCATGGAAATCAATGTTCCACAGTCATTTGAAAAAGATATGATCGCCCCAAAGTGATTTGATTCTACCTATTTCTGTTGGTGAGAAAAAAGAATACATTTTACGTGATTTCATTCATGATAAAGACGCTTCATATGGAATAGTCGAGAAGATGTTTGAATCTATTTTCTATCATCCCGTCGTCAAACAAACTATACCCTCTATTGCTATCAAAATTACCAATGGTTTACAAGAGTGCATCCATGTGAAAGATACTAAATCCCTCGTAACTTTAGTGTTTCGGAAAACAAAGTGAAGTCATTGTGATATGTTTATTGAAATAAAAATATGTATATGAAAAAGTCTTTTCACAGATGTAGGGGGAATGAGCTGACTGTAGGCATATATTCACAAGGAAGAAACGATCTCATGCGATACATAAAACAACCATGTATATCTACAAAAAGCAACATCAAAATACTGAGTTAAAGTTGATTATGTCAATACATCTCCTGAATGTGGTAGCGTGAGTTTTATTCTTTTGGGTGGAGGTATGTTTGTGTCAGGATGTCCATGTGGAAGAGATGTGTTATGTCCTATCCAACACCTCTTATCTTCCCATGCTGAAAGTGCTCGTTTCTTGAACGTGTGCGTTTTCACAGTATGAACTTGAGATTTCAAGATTGTCATATTGACAAACGTTATAGTTTTATTTTTATAGGCCTTCTTATAGGACCGATGTTTCATTTTGTGAACAATGGATTTTGATATACCTTTAACACGCTTAATACTATCTGCACATTCTTTTAATTTCATGGAATACATTTTAGGACGGAGGAGAATCATTTCATCTATTTCCTTTCCTGCTGTTTCATCCTTAAAACAACCAAGTTTGGCTTTATTCTGTATGGAATAGAGTAGATGAGTGGGATTGTAGTTAGATGTGTCGAAATATTTTTCTAATGACTTAGCTACTTCATTAAAATTTAAATCTTTTTGAGTGGTAATTCCTAAAAAGAAACTATCTGTATCACCACCCAGCAAGCGAACCTCTTTTACGAGAGGGCATGGTTTTAATATTTTGTAGAAGAGTTGATACATTTCAAGCTTGGAATAATCTAAAACGGCTTGCCCAATATAGATGGGTTTGCACAACTCAACTTCAGATTTTATCATTTTAACACCTACAAGATCCCCATCCATGATGTCTCTATCAATGAAAAGAGGTGATGAGGTCAATTTGTGATATTTTTGTTCATCAACGACTAGTTTGTAGTTCATACGTATTCTAACATCTTCCATGGTCTTTCCGAAAAGACTGTTATTCTTATATTTATAAAAATCCTTTTCAAAATTATTTTGGGCGAGTGCACGTTTTTGACTGTTACTATCTATGTAGGGTTTGAGGAAGGCTTTCTGTCTAAATTTGATAATGCGGTGAACTGACTTTAGAAGCATGCCCATTTCTAAATAGAATTTTAGTATGCAGAAGTGTACGAGATAATTTTTCTTATCATATTGGGTGAGTAAAAGTTTGCGGCATGGTTTGTACCTTGGCTGTCCACACTCTGTTAAGTTATTATGAAATTGTGACATGAATGGTGAAAACATATCTTCAGTCACTTCACCAGATTCAGGTGCGAGTGGGAAATCAGCAGTTTTATTTTTAATGCTATTTGGATAAATCAAATCCACTTCAAAATAATATCCCCAATCACCTTCATCTGGAATCTTCAGTATGTTTGAAGGGTTGGAGTAATACGTAAGCTCATTTTGATTTAACCAACTAAACTCGGAATGAGGTAGTGGTTTAGACAGTGAACTGCCATATAAATTATTTTGGTCATAGTACTTTAGGTGGATATGATCATTACCTACTGTTTTAGATTTTATGTGATGTTCATTCACAAATGTGAGACCACCGCGTATTCCGCGCTCAAATATATTATACATCTCCGGGTCTTGTAAGAGATGAATGGTCTCACCAGTCATTTTAAAGGCTGATTTAAAGGACATGGCTGGTAGACTGACAAAGTGGACAGAGTCTAATTTGTCTTCTTCTAATGCCACTCGTCGAAATTCCTGAAAGACATCAGCCAGCAAAATGACATCTAATTCTAAGTAAGCGATCATATAATCACCAAACGTTTTACAATCAAATTTTAACCATGCCTCTTGAGCATGTTCATAATCTTCTACTGGACAATATTCACCCGTCAAATCGTTTTGGAATTTAACAATGGAAGGAAGGGTTGTTTCATTTAGTTTAGACATTGAGCTAAAATACGCATAAGGAAAGACTCCTTTGCGAGTGATTATTTCATCCGTTAAGTTTGGATAGTGTTTCTTCAAAGTTTGACTATGGGGAAGAAACTTGAGATTACGAACGAGAGAAGCTAGTGACTCTGACATGAATTGGAATGAATCTAAAAATTTTATTTCGAAGAAGACTGTCTTATTTTCTTTAGTTTTATCTACTAGTACTTTTTCTGTCATTGCCATGAATTTTTCTCTCGTTTGCGCTATAACATCAAACTGCCACGATTTCATCTGGCTCAACCCTCCTTTTATGAGCATATGACTGTCATAGCCCTAAAAGTTATGAAAAATGACGGGTAGTACACGACGTCTCAACCTAAGTGAAAAGTTACATTTGGAGCAGAGTGCGTTTCTAAATTTACCAGTGATGTAATCATGATCACGCACTTTCTTAATTTTATCGTCATCAAACGTTTTATGACATTTAGGACAGGATGTGCAACTTTCAAATTTTTGTTTGTCTTCATCTGACATATGTAGTGACTTACGCTGCAATTGGGAATCATATGATTGTTAAAATTTAGCAGCTTTATTGAGAAATTCTAGAAATTTTGAAATGCAATCTTCACCTTGCCAAGTATGCATTTTGTTTTGTCTATTCCTAAAGTGGTCATGCCATACTTCATAGCAGGATATGGCTGCTGGCTTGTGGATGATATCATCAATGTAGCATTCTATGTCTGCGTAAATGACACGCAGGGACTTAATTCGTCACCATTATCCCTATGTGAAAATATTTTATCTTTGGGAATGCGTTCCATTTGTAATTTACCTCGCTTGCACCATTCATAGTGAGTTTCAAATTTATCTTTACTCCAAAAGGAGCGGATGCAGCGGTCGCATACAAAATGTTCACTTCTTTTAGAGTGCCCCAAGTGAGTGTACAAGCGAGAGATTTTGGGAATACCACAGTAGTGCCATTCCTCGCTATCATCTTGTTTTACTAATAAGAGGTTGACTACACGTTCATAACAAGTTGAACGTGAATTATAGCGGGCACCCTTCAACCCCTTCTCCCACACGTGAACGACAATTTTAATCTGATTATGTTTTTCGAACGTTTCTACATCTTTGATTTTCATGTTGTTACTATCACAACCTTCAAAGTCTAGTTCATCCTCCCACTGTCTATAGCTATAGGTTTGATTTCGATTCGCGTTGATCTCATTATAGTGAAGGATGGATAGAACTGCATATTTGAAACACTGTGATTTACAATCGACATTGATGACAGCTTTCTTATTATACAACTTTTTTGGTAGTTTAAATGTGCCTCGAGCTGCATGACTTTCTAATAGGGAAATTTTGAATATGGCTGAGTCCACACCATCAAAAATGAGAGCGCTGTCGCGTTGATTGAATTTACCTACATTTGATTTTAAACATTGAATGTGAAAATTTAGCCAAGACTCGCAGTCTACAACTTCAGTTGCGGAAGAGGAAGGAACATGAAACTGTATTCTCTCCGTCACTTGACCCGTTTGAAAATCTATCTTAATATATTTTAGTTTAAGGTAGATGAGCGCCTTCATTCTAAAATTGTCTAAATTGTTGAAGAGCGGTTCGATAATGTTAGAATTTTGAAGGAGCCACTCAGGAAAATCTACTATTTGAGTATTGGACTCCATGCAGTAGTCTAAATTATCATGTGAAACATTAATGAGGGAGATGGTAGAGGTACCGTTGGTGTAGTGATCATTTGCATGCGTGTGTTGAAGTCTGTGCGAAGATCGCTGAAAGTGACTATCAAAAGAAAGAGGGCACAAATCGCAAGGAAAGGAGATGTAATCGTCAGAATCAACTTCACCTCCGGAGATTGACGCCGCTTTGCGTTGACACACACGTTGTTTGATGTGTCGAAGGAGACTGTGCTTCCTTGTAAACATATGTCCGCAGTCGGCACATTCCCACTCGTTGCCTTGTCGCGAGAGTCCTGAGCTGGAACTCACATCACCTGAAAGAGAAATCATTCTATCATCTCTGTTCAAGTCTCAGTGTATTGTTACAACCTACTTTGACTCAACACCTCTAAACTTTCCTCGAGAAAGGAGGGCGTTGGTGATGAAGTTGATGCCTGAAATTGAGGAAGATGCTATTAGCCACACGTTTGAGGGAGATGAGTGAAGAAATTTTCAACTTACCATTTCAACGAAATCGAGTTTAAGGTTGATACTTCAGGAAGATAGAGACTTCACTCAAATAATACGTCTCAAATTTGGAATTCACGAGAGAGCAGTTCACTTGTACGCCTCAAATAATAACAGAATTCGCTAGACAACACTTCACTTATACGTCTCAAAAACAGAGTGAAATGACACGACTGTCACTTTGCATATATACTTTCATATTCATCATTCATTGGCTGTTCATTCTGATTGGTTGCTTGTTCATACTTAAGAATTAGAAAACATTTCAAAGTCATTATTCACAGTCAACATGACAAGCCCTCCAAAAACATCGAACACAGAATTGGAGTTCTCTTCTCCATGCTCATCGCCAAAGGCGCTCGTTGCACCAAACGCTCCAACGAAGGGGAAGGTGGAGAAATTATACCGACTCGACAACATTAGAAAGTTGTCATTACCAGCGGATGACGAAGAGGAGAGTGTATGTGAGAAGGAGTGTCCCGACCTAACAGGCATACGATGGAAGTATCTGCAGTACGATACTGATGATGTGATGGAGATCACCAACACCAAATTCCTCCATCAATTATGGGAATGGTACACCCATAACTCCCAGCCACGAACTATGGCGGAGTGGGAGTACATCGACAAAGTGAGGCTCGCGGTAGAAGAACGATTGAAGCAAGTGAACTGTTTTTGTGATCTGTGTGAAGGCAGTCTCTGGGACGATATTGACGATGAAGACCTTTTGAAATACATGCCACAATAAACTTTTATTTCGTATTATCTTTGCTTTCATACTGACTTACTTGAATGGGGCTTCAGTGGATGATTTAACCATGTATACTTTTTCATTTGGAAATAGTAGCACGCTTAGTTTAACTTGTAAATCTTATAACATTTCATATGGGTGATGATGGTAGATGAAATAGTGTTAAATAAAATTAAGATAGCTTACACTTCTGATACAGGGATAGCAATCGACTGCGATCCATGTGTAAAGAGCTTGTTAGACTACGAAAGAGAGAAGTGTGTTATGTTGCGTGTGGCGCGTGAGTGTCCTCCCATTTCATTCCATTCATCAATTCATCTCATTGATAGAGACAGGTAGAACTCATGGTTCTCATAACGTATGCAATGGATAGTTTATAAGGCAACCTTCGACAGCTGGCTAAATGTCGCCCTGGCGCGAATGCATACTACGTTGAGACAGAGGCAATCACTTGCAAACATGACGCAGAGAGGTTTAACAAGATTGACCATTGCCGAATGTCCCTTGCGGTATACATAGCTACGGGTTTCACCGCCGCCCTTTACAGGAACGCCCGTCGAAAGGAAGTATTACACCGAACTTCATTTGCAACGTTCAAGTCGACTGATAGCAGATTCAACTTAATGATAGTATTCGCCAGACATGAAAACCTGTAGAGTTGGTAAGAGGTTGACAGACTTTGAGCAGCTTGATAGCAAGCCGTAGAGAGCTTGATTCACCAGCGTTTCGCAATGGAGATGTTTAGAGGCCACCCATGACAAGATAGCTAAGACTCAACCGATTGGCGTTCAAAGTGCTACGTTGAGAACTGTGTCAAATGCCCAACATGAGACATGAGTTGTCCCAGCGGTTTCGGTCTAAACTATGACACACTCCCTTGCCACACTTATCACTACGGCATCGTCCGCCGTCCCGAAGGAACACCCTGTCAGTGGAATATTACAGCAAAACTCTCCGTGTCTTGCTCGCTTTCAGTGAAAAGCCGCTTATAGCATGAGAAGACTGGCTCAGACATCATTAAAAATGCTTTCATTGACTTCAGCAGGGTCGAAAACCCCAGAAAACCTCCAAAACTAGTGAATTTAAATTTTTCAACTTTTTAGCACTACTTATGAAATTTTATAAGTAGTATATCACTTAGGCCAGGTCAATAGCGACCGAACCTTTTTTGAATCAAGTCAAACGGACTTGTAGAAGCAAAGTTACAAGCCTTTAAAGTTTTGGAGTCTTTTATGGCCTGGAGACGAAGGCCATCTCCTGGCTTACCTCTAAGTCTGACGCCTTAGCTGATATCAGCAATGAAATTTTCTAAGTCGGTTTCTTACAGAAACCCGGAATTTGGAATGTCCGAAGCTATCATCGGAGCTCAGAGAGACGACCTACCTCTGACAATCGCTCTCGTCTTAATGACAAGTCTCTCTCGGTTCCCAGCTTATATAGTGTGTGGCGATCAGCTGATGATGTAATATCCATCATCCAAACACTTAAAACGCTTCTATCGACGATTCTAGAGGTCCGATTGAGCTGTAAATACACCATTTCCATGTAGAATTTGACGCTGAATCCAAATCTGGCCTCCGTTTTCCCATCCGATGCTTCGTTTTGACTCTACAGCAGGCAGCCATCGCAAAAATTCTAACTCGTTTTTTCGAAAAACATTTTGTGATGAAAAATTTTTTCCCTCCGATTGACTTGAAACTCACCATACAGATAGAGAATTTGACGCTGATTCCAAATCTGAAATCTGTTTTGCTCTCCGATGCTTCGTTTTGACGCTAGAGCCCAAAACGTCCAAAATTCTAACTCTGTCGTTTTTCGACAATCTCCCAAAATCTTAAATGGCGTCTCACATCTAAACGAAGACAGATATGAACAAGCCGATTCTTTCACTGAATTTGTCTCACTCTTAGCTTTCAAACGAGCTATGGTACGACTAAATCCGTCCACTGGAAGCCAAGATCGAAGCGAGCTCTCCCGAGGGGGGGGGACGTCAGCGAAACTTTTTCTCTCCGATTGACTTGAAACTCACCATGTTGATAGAGAATTTCATGCTGATTCCAAATCTGAAATCCGTTTTCCAATCCGATGCTTCGTTTTGAAGCTACAGCCCAAAACGTACAAAATTCTAACTCTGTCGTTTTTCGCCAATCTCCCAAAATCTTAAATGGCGTCTCACATCTAAACGAAGACAGATATGAACAAGCCGATTCTTTCACTGAATTTGTCTCACTCTTAGCTTTCAAACGAGCTATAGCACGACAAAATCCGTCCACTGGAAGCCAAGATCGAAGCTAGCTCTCCAGAGGGGGGGACGTCAGCGAAAATTTTTTCTCTCCGATTGACTTCAAATTCACCATACCGATGCAGAATTTCACACTGAATCCGAATCTGGCCTCCGTTTTCCCATCCGATGGTTCGTTTTGACGCTACAGCCCAAAAACGTCCAACATTTTAACTCTGTCAAAATTTTGAAGAAACATTTTTTCTAGCCGATTGACTTCAAATTCACCATACCGATGCAAAATTTTACGCTGATCACGAATCTAAAGTCCGTTTCACCATTCCACCACGACAACCTAGACGGTCGCCCACGTCAACCTAGGCGGTCGCCCACGTCAACCTAGGCGGTCGGTCACGTCAACCTAGGCGGTCGGCCACGTCAACCCACACGAGACCAACACACCCGAGTCTCACACTCTGTCGTTTTCGAGGGGGGGGACGTCAGCGAACATTTTGTGAACGTGGACCAACCTGGCAGGCACACCACGACAGGCCACAACCTCTGTCGTTCCAGAGGGGGGGGCCGTCAGCGAACCTTTCGGACCCACTTGGCCGGCAGACCACGACAGGCCACAACCTCTGTTGTTCCAGAGGGGGGGGGAGTCAGACTCAAAGCACCACGGCGGCCGACCACGACACTCTGTCGTTCCAGAGGGGGGGGGACGTCAGCGACGGCGGCCATCTTGCGCTATCCAGAAGTGGAGTTTTACTTACTACTTACGTATTATGCAACTTTTGACAGAAGGATGATGAATTTGGCACAATACTTTTGGCGTGAGAGCTTTTTCTGAATTTGAATGTTTGGAATATTTTTGCTGATTTCACCTCTAATGTATAGTATATTGCGGCATCAATTCCTGTATGAAATAGATTGAGATTCTTTGATCTGTCAATATAGAAATATTCACAAATGCAAAAACACCAAGTGTGAAATTGACTGCTTATTATGTATGCATGTTTGAAATTTGAAATTCAATTTCAAATATGTCTTTTTATTGTTTTTGTACTTTTTGGTTCTGCATCTGATCAGCAGCTATTGCATTTATGAGAATCATATTGCTTTCAGCCTCAATGTCTCGATAGGAGTCACCGAATTAGGGTTGTTTCTTCATCTGCAGAAAATAACTCCTAAAATGTGGGATTTTGGTGATATTTGAGTTGAATTCAAAATTTGAATTATTTGACCTCTGACCTTATGCAATGATGTAATCTCAGAGCGATTAATAATCATCGTTTTATTAAGCACCTTTAACGGATCTTTCGAGTAGTGTATGACTTATTAGTTTTTGTTGTCATTCTCCATTTCAAATAGTGATCTATTGGAAATTTGTTCAAAATCGGCGTTTTTGACCTTTGACCTTCATCTCAGCCAGGGATGACTTTATAAATAAAACTGATGCTGTTTTTCTGAGTCCCCTTTCAATGCCTATTCAATTGATGTGTGGTTTGACAAAATTGGTGCATTAGTTTGGGAGATCATCAAGGGGCCTCATGGGGGCGAGGGTTAAGCTAGGAAAATCACAGGCTATGCATTGATAAATATATAGGATAAAAATACTATACGGAATCTTGAAAGTTATCATAATTATCGGAGAGTAGCAGCATTGGCCATTGTAACAAAGAAAAACAGTTTTCTAGCTTACTTCTTGGGTTGAAAATTCAAGGATTTTGTCATTGGGTCTCTCGAGTGACATTGCAAGAATTCCAAAGTCCTCCCAAGTTTGCTAGAGTATTTTGATGCCATCCATGAAATTTGAACGATTGTTGCAGTGAGTGCCAGCTTTGGAAAAATGACTATAAATTACCCTTTTTCTGAGTGTGCTGGAGATGACAAGATGTTTTAGTCAGCACAGCGTGAGAGTGGTTGGCTCGAACCATGATGCATAGGATAATTTGCGGTGTAATTTCGATATCATCAAGTCTAAGAACAGTAACTCCTTTCGATTGAGATTAAAAGATGATTTGATAATAGGTTGAAAATTGTTCAAATAACTTAAAGCTACAAAGAGAGGTAGATTGCATATTCACAATTTTTAGCTGCACTTCATTGTTGGCTGTTCGATTGTCATCCTATATTGAACTCATTAAAAACGGAATCGTTATCTGTCAGTTTTCAATTCCGCTTCCATTAACCGCCTCTACCTCTTCCACGTTCAGTTCCATCCATTGTACTAAGTTATTACAGATTCTTTCATAAAGAATTGAAATGGGTAAAAGTAAATTACGTAGAGATCGACGTTTCCAAATTCGACAAACTTTATATGTTTAGAAAGCTCATGTTCTGAAATTGCTCCTGTGAAAATTCCATGACTATACTCTAAATATGACAGTCAGTAGACTGAATTATGTTTCAATCTTTTGCAAGTTGTTATTCATTTCTCATTTTCATCGCTAACCAGAAGCGTGACTCATCACTCTCACGAATGCATAAGTCATAGGAAGACAAGAACAATGCTGTGTAATCGAAAAAACATCAAATTCATTCATTTCATTTGTTTTGTGCCTCTCAGTAACATACGAACTGCTGTACTGAAAGCCTACCAGAAAGGCCTTCTTTGGGGTCAAACTGAGGCTGTGGTCCGAAGTCACAGGCCAGTCGCCACTGTGTAGCAACAATTAAAGGTCCCAAAAAGTGCTATTTACTTTTGGTCGCGGAGAGGCTGTCAGCGGCCTGATGGAATGTCTTCTGGCCGACCAAGGCTGACTTCTCGCAGGTCAACTCGCTACGTCACCATTCTAGTCGATAGTGATCCCTCTTATCTCAGCTCTCAGCAGGTTCAAATCTTTCCAGGACAATTGTTTTTGAGACAACTTAAAGAGTTGAGCTACTCCAGTCGTAGGAGACCATCGAAGCTGAATCTGTCAGAGCGATACATGAAACTGAAGACTATAGTGGTCAACGAACCGTTGCTACTGGCGATGCAGCGATGCAAGAAACTGAGAGCGCAGTGGTCAATGAAACGTTGCCAGTGGCGAAATCAGTGGTCACGTGTTGTTTGGTCGGATGAGGCAGCTGTCCGATTAAAATTCAAAGATGGACGTCTACGCCTTTGGCTGAAGTCCAAACAATACATTCCTGATCTTTTTTTACATTGAGGTGAGGACGATTGCAGGAAATTGCTCATCTGGGGAGCCATTTGGAGTGATGGTCGCAGTTCATTGCATGTTATGAGGGAAAGCATGAGCTCCGAACATTAAGTTCGAGTGCTCGAAGATCGTATGTCTATCATTTAGTATTCAGTTTAGAAGATCCATCATCTGATTGTATTCGACAATTCTCCATGCCATCTTGCATAAAATATGGGCAGGAATACGAACCCTAGACTGGCTGGCAAGGTCTCCTGAATTGAATCCAATCGAGCATCTCTGGTCTATGTTGAAACGGCAAATTCGTCGACGAATTCGTCCTGGCAATGATTTAAATTGATTGTAATCTTTAGTGATGTAGGAGTGGAATCAGATTGATCAACAGATGATCAGAAATTTGATTGGCAGTGCGCCTGATCGAATCCGAAAGGTAATAGAACTTAGAGCAGACAAATCTGACTACCGGGGAACGCACCCATCAGTCATTTTAGCACTGATGACATAGAACAAAGAAAAATATTTGATACGATATAGGAAACAAATTTATTCAATTATAGTTCAAAACTTACTGTTTACTATAAAATGTTGCTGTTTTAACAAATTTCTAACTATTTATGAAACGGACTGTATGATCATTTTGCGGTTACTGATGCATATACTATCTGTATGTAGCTTTGAGAGGTTTGTGAGGGAGTAGCTCTTCATCAGCGAGCAACATCGTAAATGTAGCGACCTTATTAAATTGTCGCTTGATTAATGCTACTAGTAAAATAAATAAGTAACATACCAAATAATGGAAAGATAAGAGCAAGGAGATCTAGATAATATATTAACGTACAGGAGTGGAAACTCATTTTTGACTTTACCACATAGGGCTGACAAAGCATAACTGTGTGAAATGACTCAGAATGTCCTAATGAAGCTTTTATCACCCAATAGCTGTTCAAACCCTACTCGTAATGTTATACTTTGTTCTAATTAGCACAAGTACAATTATTTTAGCTAATTACTCTAGATAATGAACAAAAATACCCGTTTGATCCATTAATACATACATGTTGTGGACACTGATCAAAATTATATCTACGTCTTAGACGTTAATTTTGACAATTTTCTTGAGGAGTTTTGAGAGATGGTGTCACTGTTGACGAGTTTTTTCAGATTCTTCGCGAAGCAGTTGAATATATAGGCTAATTATAATGGCATTCAATAAAATGTGGCCCGAAGAGCAATTTTTATTGAAAGTGACTTTCAGGCCAAGTAAAGAGGGAAGTTTCTTCAAGACGTTGGCTAGGAATACTGCTCTTGCATTCTGCAAGCACATCAATTCTCTTCTGTTATCTTCTGAATCGAATTGTCTATAAAGTAAGAAAGAGATCAATGACACAGTGTAACAAAAGTCGGATGGTGCCGGCAACCAATCCTCCACGATTCACATCATTGAAAATCAACTTTTTGTCGTCAATAAACTCAAGTTCATTTTCGTCGTTCTCGATTAAAGTTGTTTTGCAATTGGCGCATTTGTTGCGACGTGAGATACTGTGACCAATATATCCGGCCACATAGTACACCGTTGCCCTCTCAACCTCATCAAGGTTATCAATATCCTCAAATGAAGCGTCATTAAGATGAAGGTCAATGAACGATGACGACGATACAGATTCCTCATCTGAAGGAAGATCCGTTTCAATATTATTCAGGGTAGAAATATCAATGCGCGATTTAATCAAATTCAATGTTCGTAGTTTCTTCTCTGCTTCGAAGAGCTGTTTGCAATTTTAGCAAATTAGCAATTTTCAAAGGCTTTGTCTCTTCTGGTTTTCCTTCAAATGTAACACCGGCAAATGATCTATTTGAGTACTCGACTGTCTGTGCCGTGTAAATTTCGTCGATCATCATTATCACATTACGTTCAACAGTCTCTAAGCTTCTGATTCTTTCAGATAGGTAGGCTTTATCAAGAACATTCGATTTTACATTCAGACCAGATGATAATTGCCGCAGTCGGCGGTCAGTAGGTAAAACAAAGAGGTTCCCCAATAATTCATACAAAGCCGGTGAAGTCATGTGCCATCAGAAAGAGTTAATAATTGTATCACATGTGTATCTTCTGGCGTTTTTATGACAAGAAAGTAACTGAATTTGCTCAGATACAAAATTCATGAAGTCAGTATGATAATCTCTTTCGATCAAATGATTTAAGGCATCAACTACTTGATCAACAAGAACGTCAATAACAGTCTGGTCGTTTTCCTTGGTGCACCATGATTTAACCAAAGAAAGAATGTTGCAAATATCCGTTTGAAATGTAACAAATCCTTCGTGTGTAAGATGATGATTTATCTTGCGTACAGGTACTTCTTTTTCACTGAAATGGAGGTCAACTGATAAATCCTCATTCAAAGTCACACTGGCAATAATGCAAGAAACTTTTTCATCCGTGTAGATGTAAATAATTTGTGAATTTTTACGTATTTTGTGAAAACCACTTGGCACAACAAATTCACCAGTGTCTATGTCATTCAGATCACTTACTTGATCTCTCTCCATCATGTTAACTTCCATTTGTTGCAAATGATTCGCTTCTTTAATTCTCCGACCGATGGATGTTGACGATTGCGATCTTTCAGCAGGCTGCTCTCTGGTGAAATATGTAGGTTGGCCAGGAAAGATAGATGGCACTGCTGAGTCTTTCAAAATTTTCCGCTCAAGGCCTGACGATGTAATTCGTCGCTTTTTTCGAGTAGAGTTTGAGTCACTGGAAACTGACTTATAATCCGATGCTTGGAAATGGAGGCTACAAACACGTGAATTCTTCGTAATGATAAAATCCGATCGATGAATCGCTCGAAGCCAGGCCGAAGTACGCTCCCGATCAGATGGAAACATGTGAAAAGATATTCCTGAAGAGGCACTATTATCATACCCTGATTTACAATGTGGTACACTGCATTTGTTGACCATTGTCAGGTTTCAAACTGGTTCATGAAGTCGTAACAACTAAAATAATGTCACATTCACAGGACGACGAGTGAGCGAAAGCAACATTCACGCTACAGAAGCAGTAAACGAATGGCGAACTGGTGAGACAGTCTGCAAGTCAACGCTGTTTGACACTCATGCATGATGACTCAGTGCAGTACGGTCGGAGTCGACAGGATTGTTTTCCCTGAAGCTAATCAATAAGCATCAACACGCTTACTCGCTAGTCGCTATTGTCATACAACAGCGCGTTAATCGTCCTGTGTGAGACTTCAGGTCACAGTAGTCCTTTGTGCTGATCTGGAGTCATTTTCCATGCATGAAACAACTTCTTACACTGTCAGCCCTATGTGGTAAATCCTGCAGGATAAACAGTCGAAGTTTCCACTCCTGTTCGTATCTAGATCTCCTTGGATAAGAGGAAGAAAACCGAAAAATAGTACTTGAGGTGATGAAAATTTGTGTTGTTATAAACCCATTCATGAACCCACTTCGTTTCCATACATGCATGTGAAGAGGAAGGATTTAAGATTTCTGGAATCCATGCTAACTACATCCAGTGCCTGTGCAATGAATATTTACTATCCAAATCCTTATGATTTGGATGATGACAAGGCCACCGGCACTGTAGCCTTGTGGTAGTGTTCGCTCTGCGTCCGGGAGACCTTGGTTCAAACCTTGGTTGGGTCTAACCTAGGACTTCGAAAGATAGGTCCTCTCTGCATTCTTGCTAAACACTCAGCATAAAAGAATGAGATCGGGATAAATGGAACTCGGCCATATGGAAGAGCGCCAAAAGTGCGTCCGAGTATAGACAAGGAAAATTTATTATCCATCCTTTAGGAGCATTACATCCTTTATTCACAGTGCGTGTTTCTATTTCAGGCCGCGGAACGGAACCATCTTATGATATTCGAAGGCCTTAACGGCTGATTGTGAAGCCAAACATTCCCAAAGTTGGTGGATTCATTTTGGATCGAAATCATTTCAAGAAATTCTCTCATCAAAATTTCCATTGTGAAATCATTTTATAAACAATTTCCGCTCCGAATCTCAACGGATTGTCTGGATTTGATGTTTTTGATGGATAGCTCTTGACTTCAATTGTTTATTTGTTTACATTAAATTCGTACATTTAATTTTCATAAATTGAATCAAAATTTGATTTTTAATTTCAACGAATATTGAGGGGCTAGGAAGCCATGAGGTTCCCCTTTGCCTGTTGAATCAAATTGATTTTTGATCCATTTATAGCGCAATCATGTGCAGGAAATTATGTGACTTGCAGATAACGGATCGTAAGCTATCATCGCAGTGAGTCATCAGTTCTTGAATGAAAATTCGTTCCAGTTTTCCTCTCTCATAGAGTAAGTATGATAGGTAGAGTAGCAACTCAGCATTAATTAAATCTACAATGTGTATGATAGTGTATAGAGTTTGAGATACGCAAATTTTTGCACGTTTGGAAAATTTTACACGGATTCGACTGATCATGATGGCAAAACAGAAGGAATAATAGCATTTTACAAATCCTCCGTTTCATTAGTTTGTTAAATTAGCAAATCGATGGGTTATCAATTTATGCTTAATATCATCAATAAGATCATTTTCTTGAGCGTGATCATATCACAAGCCACCTGCCGCTAGAAGAGCAAAATAAAATAATCCCATACATGGTCACAATTACATTTAAAACATGTAAAACGGTTCACCAGGGGTTCAGATGTGAGTGATTAAAGTGAATCATAAAATCATGCCGTTGAAAATGGAATTAAAAATTTGAAATTTCAGCCAAGAAAGCACAATGAGATCTCGACCTTTTCATTGCATTATAATGCAGTTCATAAATCTCCTTTGATAATCAGCATAATTTCCGCTTAAATTAAGATGCTTGTAAGAAAATGTTTATTCATTTTGACATCCAACTTGTTTCATGCTACTTGTAAAGTGGCTTCATCTCGGTAGCATACAAACACCGGAATAATTTGAAAAAATTTAGATTTTTAGAAATTGCTCAAATAATTTTTTGGACCACAGAAACGTTATCTGCGATAAAAAATGAATCTTTTCATAAAACATTTTTACTGTTCGCGATACTTTTTTGAGTCAAAAATCTACCTACTATACTTACTCTATGTTCTATCCGCTATGTTTTTCGCTTCGAGTTAAATAGTTTAAGGTGAAAACATATAATATATACAACCCAACGTTTCTGATATTCACCCGTCCTCATGGAGATTACGTTACCGAGGTCCAAAAAATTATTTGAGCAGTTTTTAAAAAGTCAAAGTTTGCCAATTTATATACTACCGAGATGACTCTCCTATATAAGTAGTATTAAACAAGTTGGATATCAAAAGAAGGGGAAATTAAGATGATTATCAAGGGAATTTCATGAATCGCTTTATAATAGAAGCATAGAGTAGTTATCTCATTGGAAAATGTTCCGCTGTTTCAACGGTTTTTTAACGGTGGCTGTCGACGTTGGATTATAAGTGAACTTTCATCGGGGTACATACGTTGTTCCAACGTCATGAAATTCAGCAATACTCCAACGGCATAAAATTCAACGGTAATCCAATGGTTGACATCTTCGGTACATAGGCCGTAAAGCGAAAATTCTCGCTCCACTGCATGTCAAAAATCTAACAAACTGTACAACTGCAAAATCACTCAATATTTTCCTGCATGCAAATGCTGAGCAATCCAATAACCAAATGATTCCAATGTCATAGAGATAGATAACTGCAAACAATATGACACAGGGAGCCACTGACTATTGGTATACGCACTTTGAAACGATTGACAGAATTGTCAATCGAACTTCAAGCCATCATAATTCTAAATCCAAATTCATTTCAGATGATGCTTAACTTACGTGAGATTGAACCTCAATAAAGGGGAAGCTAGGACTTTCGAAGTTCAAAAAACACCTGAAAAAAGTGATCGAATTATCACACAAAATAATATATCAACGACTTACTTACATACGTCAGGGTATAGCCATTCTCATGGTTTTCTTCTGTAGCCTTAGAAATTCATTTGGTAATTCTCCAATGTATGTTTTAGACAAGAATTCTGAAAAACAAGGCGTCCATACACTGAGCAGTTTAGATGATAAGGATAGGGTTCTGCGCATGTTTCGAAACATGCATGAATATTAGAAATTCCAACTGAATTCCTTGAATTGATTATTTGTTCGAAATTATTGATCATCGAGATACATTAGCAGAAGCAAACGCAACAGCGTTTAAACCCGCAATCAACAGAAAGTTCGAACCGCAATCAACCATCTTTACAGACACTCGTAAATAAAATTGGCCTCTTTGCGACACATCACAGTAAAATTTGCAATAAATGGTAGCAGAATAAAAAATAGTGGCAGAAGTTTTGTCATGTTGCTTTTGTTCTTTTTGTGAAGCGAAAAAAATTAAAGGGTTTCTGCACATTTAGTTTCTGGACTGGAGATCAATGTTCTACAGTCACGTATAGAAAATGATCAGATCTCTTGGGATTGTTTGTCAATCTCCTATAGAAGCCTGTTCATATCTAGGGAATGGGTTTCCGAATAAATTGAAAACATGTGTGCACACGAAAATGTAGAAACCAGTAAAATCAAATTTGATAGCTCCGATGCTTCCTCGACTTACTTGTTGGATAATTTCATTTCCATAAGCTGTTTGATAGTTTGGTTAATACTCACAATTAAAGCTCTGATTTTAAGATAATTATTAACCATAAACAAGAAAGTACCCGCGAGAAAATAAATCCGCGGACCATCGAGGGCCGGCCCACAACTAAAAGACGAGGGCGAGTCCCTCAAAAAGTCGTCAAAAAAGTCGAGGGCCAGCCCTTGACTTTCCAAAAAAATGCCATCCCCCTTGCGTTGTACTACTAACAAGTACAACGCAAGAAGGATGGCAAGTGGCATAAATTTGAAAACTACTGAACCTACCCTAGATTTTTATTCACGGAGGTCGATAGTGTCACTCCACTAAGTGTTCCATGTACTAATAGAACAATAATAACACTCTATTAGAACCGAAACATTCGGAGGCAGTGACGAGTTCCGCGAAGACTGAAGACAATAACGTCTGAAATATGAAAGAAGGTTCTCGAGATTATGTAATATCATTGTTAGAAATAGCCTATACATCATTACAATTTTAGAAATTGTTTCCTTAGCCCTTGCTTCATAATTTCATGTTAATGTTTATAAGAAAATGATAATATCACTCACACGGCATAATTGGATGATCATATAACCCTGCAATTATAAAAAGGAAATATTTGTCTGCAGAGAGGCGATCAAGAGTGTTATAGGCCAGCATACTATCCCAAGCATATGAAACGGATTTCATTAAAAATGTTGTTGGGTTGGCAATAAAATCTCACGAAGAGAGACTGAAAAATTGATCGATCGACCAATATCAAATATTACAATTATACATAGGAGGATATTATTACGTTCGAGTTTAAGGCTGATTAAGGACACGGTCGTTTGTAATGTAATCCACTCTGTATTATAGAGATAGGCTTAATCAATAACCGAAGATTTGAGAATTCATAAATAATTCAGCGCTTTCGTTTCATTTGTTAGATACAGAATATCTACTAAGAACACGGTAGAATGTCTGATGATAATTTGAGAAGCTCTTCGAAATCCTATTGTATGTAAAGCAACGGATTATATCAAGACCATGTAGGTCGTATCGTCAGGGCAGACTGTACATTGCTACGTTCCGAAAATTCAATGCATATCAACATGGCTGTCAACGCAGTAGAGATAAAGCGGTAGATGAAACAGAACAATAATAGCAGAATATCTGTGCACGAATCATTATAAAAAATGAATTTGTACATACAGTCAAAGCTCGATTCAATTCTGGCGACGTGACATTAGACGGGCAAAATCAATCAATACGGCATGTAAAAACCAATGAAACAGATTAAGTTAACAAAGGACTTTAATTGAATATCTTTAATAAGTAGGAAATACCATTGTACTCTTATTAAAGATATTCAATTAAAGTCCTTTGTTAACTTAATCTGTTTCATTGGTTTTCACATGCCGTATTGATTGATTTTGCCCGTCTAATGTCACGTCGCCAGAATTGACTTTATCTCATTGCAGCGAACCATCAGTTAGCGCCAACGCTGTGCAAAGTATCTTGCAGTCAAAGCTCGATAATTAAGAGCATAAATACCAGGTTTTCTATCTCTTAATTATTGAAAGTCTGAATTCAAAAGCATCTTATATAACCGCCAAATATACAAAAAAATGCCGCGGCCGTATGATCTTAATTGACCGAAGTCTTAATTATTATTGTCCGAATTAACGAGCTTCGACTGGATTTACCGTATTCATACGAAGCGATTCGTTTACGATGTCAGTCTGTCCGCACGATTCGATCTGAATGGTCGTGAAATATTGGCTTGCTTTACCTATAGTCAAACATTTATAACCAGAGGAACATTTTTTTACATCACATCTAATTCAAAAGTTATCTGTTGAAATATTTCAGTTAATTCAGTGTTTGGTATAATGTGTAGTGCGCAGGTTAACCGCTATTATTTACTAAATTTATCTATCATCACTTCATTCGACTTACCTGATACGAATTTCGTTTGATAAATAATCCATTCCATCAATATTTTCGGCTCAGGATATTCCTCGCATTTTCTATATTGTAATTTGATTTATAATCCATTAAAGGTGCAGTTGGTACCAAAAGTGTTAACATAGGGATGATAGAGAAGTTTTCGGACTTTGAATATTACATAGTCCTTTTAAACGACTATAATAAGTCTCCAAAACAAAGGAAAAAACGTCAATCACCGAAAAATGAATTTCAAAATTTTCCAATAGAAAATTTTCTGGAAAATTTTCCATTTGCATCACTACATATGTCACCCAGTGTTCTGGTGTAGCATGCGTGTCATCTGTAGGAAAAAACGTCAATCACCGAAACATGAATTTCAAAATTTTCCGATGGAAAATTTTGCAGAAAATTTTGAAAAAAATGGAAAATTTTCCATTTGCATCACTACTTCCATTCATAGAGTAGGGATGTATAGGTAGAGTGTCGACTCAAAAAGGTATCTGTATACAGTGAAAATTTTTATATGAAAAGATTCAGTTACTTGCGGAGATTACGTTCCCATGGTCCAAAAAATTATTTGAGCATTTTTAATAAAAGTCAAAATTGCCACTACCGGATGTGAAAAAAAGTCAAAATTTGCCAATTTATATACTACCGAGATAACTCTCCTATATAGGCCCTAAGTAGTATGAAGCAAGTTGGATATCAAAAGGAATGAATATTTGCTAATATGCATCCACTAGACGAAATGACTTGCTAAGTCTTATTAAGTGTGATCAGATTCTTGGAAAGTCTGATCAGAACTTATTTCATTTAAGAACTTACATTTCCTTACCAGAAAGCATCGGACTTACTAAGTCTTATCTTTTGCAAAAAGATCTTGTCAGATCTTGCCAGTTGATAATTGAAATTAAAAGAAGTCAACTAAAATTTAAACTTGAAGTCCGAATATAGTGCGAAGATCAGACGACATCAATGGTTATGGTTGCTAAATGGCCGTGATGGAACATCAGCACACTGGATGTATGTAGGCAAACGCAAAATGTAAGACTTTTTTCTACTAAAAAGATTTCTAAAGAGTCACAAATAAGATCTTATAATATCTGATAAGATTTGATAATAAGACTTAGCACGAATGATACTTTCTGGTTAGAAGTTGCAAGATTTCCTTAGTAAGATTAGGTAAGTCATTTCGTCTAGTGTCCTCCCTTGACGCCGGCAGGGTTTCTGGGAAATGACGAGGACGTGTACTACACGTCCAAAACTTGAAGCATCAGCTGCCGGTTGTTTCGTTGATGTATTTGTCCAATATGACGGGAACATGTAGTATGCGTCGATATTTTCATTGTTGTATCTGCCGAGGACGTGTACAGCACGTTGTTTCGTCATTGACGTTTTCCTTTAGCCGTTCATGGATTACTTTGCCGATTTTTGAATTCAGTGAGTTCAAGCAAATCTGATGATATAAAGTTTTCTATATTTTTGATGTGTAGAACTGGTTCTGTATCTATCTAAGTTTGTTCTTTTCCGAGAATGTAGACTTAATGCTGGCACATGGTTTCTGTAGTATAGAAGATGCGCAATATCTTTATTTCAATTATTTTCAGTCGTCAATATTACTTTTATAAAAGGTAATAGGTCCATTTCTTTAGTGCCGTAACCTTCAATTTGAGAAAAAACATATCAACGACCACTTTGAAACTGAAGACAGTACATCAAATGCAGCACATCCTATTAATTTACGGATGTCTGATGTAAGTGGCATTGAGAGTCTATGTCAGTAGTTATGTTTTTGATCTGCCGGCTTCATTTTCCCATGTCACATGTCCCATACCCATGTCCCATACTCCCATGTCCCATACCCATGTCCCATACTCCCATGTCCCATACTCCCATGTCTCATACCCATGTCCCATACTCCCATGTCACATACTCCCATGTCACATAATCCCATGTCACATAGCCCATATCCCATAATCCCATGTTCCATAATCCCATGTCACATAACCCATGACCCATAATCCCATGTTACATAACCCATGACCCATAATCCCATGTCACATAACCCATGTCACATAATCCCATGTCACATAGCCCATATCCCATAATCCCATGTTCCATACTCCCATGTCACATAACCCATGACCCATAATCCCATGTCACATAACACATGTTCCATAATCCCATGTCACATAACCCATGACCCATAATCCCATGTCACATAACCCATGACCCATAATCCCATGTCACATAACCCATGTCACATAATCCCATGTCACATAGCCCATATCCCATAATCCCATGTTCCATACTCCCATGTCACACAACCCATGTCACATGTCCCATGTCACATAACCCATGACCCATAATCCCATGTCACATAATCCCATGACCCATAATCCCATGTCACATAACCCATGTCACATAACCCATGTCACATAATCCCATGTTCCATACTCCCATGTCACATAACCCATGTCGCATGTCCCATGTCACATGTCCCATGTCACATAACCCATGACCCATAATCCCATGTCACATAATCCCATGACCCATAATCCCATGTCACATAGCCCATGTCACATAACCCATGTCGCATGTCCCATGTCACATGTCCCATGTCACATGTCACATGTCCCATGTCACATAACCCATGACCCATAATCCCATGTCACATAATCCCATGACCCATAATCCCATGTCACATAACCCATGACCCATAATCCCATGTCACATGTCCCATGTCACATGTCACATAACCCATGACCCATAATCCCATGTCACATAACCCATGACCCATAATCCCATGTCACATAACCCATGTCACATAACCCATGTCACATAATCCCATGTTCCATACTCCCATGTCACATAACCCATGTCGCATAATCCCATGTCACATAATCCCATGTCACATAACCCATGTCACATAATCCCATGTCACATAATCCCATGTCACATAACCCATGTCACATAATCCCATGTCACATAACCCATGTCACATAACCCATGACCCATAATCCCATGTCACATAACCCATGTCACATAATCCCATGTCCTATAATCTCATGTCACATAATCCCATGTCACATAATACAGAGATGGGACATGTGATAGATGATGAGTCATCATTCGTTGATGTGATTGGTCGATTAGAGTCATTGCGTAATCAACTGTATATATAAATATGTCATCTACCCCAATATGTGTACATAACGCTCCCAGTATCTGTGTTGGCTACATTACCTCCATTTAAATTCGCCATGTCTTCATCACCCATGTCCGTACCATGCAAGAACGTACCATTAGTACTAAGAAAGAAGACGAGAATGGAGAGAGCAGCATTGACAGCAGAAGCGGGCGCATGTCCAAAGGTGCCTAGTGCACCGAAGAAGGTGATCCCACTGAAGTTCCCGGTAGAAGACGGTGAGGCCACCAGGCCGATTACACTCCTGAGTGTCCCAATGCTCCCTTGAAAAGAGAGCGCCCTATACCAATGTGCTCTCTGAGCAATGTTCGGAAACTGAAATTTGATTAATAAATATATTTATTCAAAACTCATGTTGTATTTTATCTGTTTACATGAAAAAAGACAGGATGTATCATAATCATTTATTATAGTTTATTTTTTTACATTAGTTAAATAGTCAAGGCGCTTTATTGCTTCGTCTCTCGCTATGTGGATATAGTCCCATTCGTAAATGTTCCTTGGTTGCGATGATGGAGTATACATGTACCACTTTATGATCTGCTCCAATTCTTTCACATCAGTAACTGTTTTCACGTAATTTGCATCATATTGCAAATATTTGGCTCTGACATATTTTGTCAGAATACTTTCATCAAAAACTGCATTGACACACTCTATTTGATCCAAATTCTCCATATATGAGATTTCGAGAAAGAGAAAAAGAGAGAGAGAGAGATGTAAATGCAAAGGTTATGTTGCAATGAAATGATTTGCTCACCTGTTTTATATCCGCTCTAGACAATGAAAATTGATTTATTGATAAAAAGCATTGTTTTATATCAGCCAATGAGAGTGATTCTCCTCGATATATAAGTTAACAACCCTTCTTATGACTTGTAACCTGCACTGACACATGAAAAGATGTTTTGCATAGTGCATCACTGCTCGCTTTGTAATAAAGCACACAAAGGGTTCAAACGATCGTCATCTTGTCAGTATAACCTGTGTCCATCCTGTTTCTCTGAAATGTGCATGTATCAGAAAATGCAATACGAACGTGAAAATATGATGCATCGACCATATTATGCAATCTGTCGAAAAATTGCTATCAGAAAATTGAATCAAATCAATTTCTATGTTATCATATGAAGAGACGCTGAAATAAGCACATGTTGAATTTGTTTATTTGATTGAAATATAGTATACTTTAATAACATGCATTTTTTTATTGTGTGGTAACTCAGGGAAATGAGATCAATCAGAATGTAAAAATCCTCACAGCATAGTTGTACTTGAATTAATACCTTTAACCATAACTTTAGCAATACTCGAAAGTTAATGCGATGTCGATGCATGATCACTTTCACATATTTTTAGCCAGTAATACAAATCCCATTATCTTTCCGCGAAATACAGCATCACAATTTTGCACTCTATATAATAATGACATTCAGCTTTCTGGAAAGTGGGAGGTCGCAGTAAAAAGTATTACTTGGCCGAATGACATCTATACATTTGATGGAACCGAGGAATTCACTGTTTGTGAAACAGCGAAGTTTGAGAGAGGTTTTTTTATCAAGAAGTGATGAATACTATGACTTAACGCCATATACATTAAATCTGAAATCAACTAGTAAAGATGGAAATGAAGTTACCATAGCAGAACTGATTGCGGCTTTCAATGACACAGAAATTGCAAGGAAGGGAATTGTAAAATTGAGCTACAAAAAGGAAACCAAAGAATTCATGATTCAGGTATTCGAAGACGACGTGGTTATCGGATTGAGTCGACCGATGAGAAGATACATGCGCATCATTGATGAATGGCATACAACATTTATAAAGGGAAAATACACGGGAAGTCCACCGTCTGATCAGATGAAATTAACCAAAGTAGAAAAACAAATATGGGTTTTTCCACTATTTCGTCTTGATTTTCAAGAATTTGAAATATGCCCAGCATACGTGGATATGACATTAATGGAAATGATTCAAAGGCTAAATGGGTGCCTTAGTTCTCTGCCTCATTTGGGGTTCAGTATTTTTACTACAGATGAACGAGATAAAAACAAAATAGGGCTTCAACCAAGACCAGACCCAATGATCTCAACCATGGGCAACATTGTAGCATTGAATGAAGCGGCGCAATCTATGTTTGACATGAATCCGTATTATTTTACTCATGATTCTCTGAATCATAAAAGGTTGGCATGGGATGCTCCAGTAAGTTACTCGAAATGTAAGTACTACAAGAAACAGCCTGTCGTTCGGTTCTATCACAGGAAGATAATAAACCATGATCCATGCATTCCTAAACAAGTGAAATCAATCTATAAATTTCCTCGGAAGATATTTCACAACGCTATGGAACTGCTTCATTTTCTCCAAAGCCTTAATGCACACAAGCATGATTTTGAATTTAATTTCCATTCATATTCGAATAAATTTTCATTGAAAGTTGGCAAGCAAACGTGCATTTCAATGACCAAAGTGATATCCGACATAATGGGAATTCAACCTCGTGAGTATTACAGTGCCGACACTTTCAAAGCTGTATATAGACCTTCTTTGGATCGCTAGATAGATAATATCTATGTATATAATAATCTTACAGAATACGTATATATTGGAAACATCAAATCGCCGCTCTTGTGCATCACTCCCAGAGATAACAAAAGGGACGGTGGGACCAATACTCATACGTTTGAAAGTCCAGTTTATATGACTCTGACTAGGAACACGTTCAATCACATAGACATCTCACTGAAAGATGATGCTGGTAGTATGATACCGTTTGCAGATGGCAAAACAATTATAACGCTACACTTTCGCAAAGTTGTTTAAGCATTACATCAATATGGAGGAAAAGAAAACTTGAGAGTTTCTCATTTATGAAGTATGTCGGAGCAGCATTGTACCTTACTGACGTTTCAACAGAGACTAGTGAAAGAAAGAGAAAAAAATTCAAGAATTGTGTTCAAAACCGGTGGAACTCACTGATTTTGACTGCTGTGATCCATTGGAGGTGCGAATTTGCGCTCATTATATTCCGACAGAGTACGAACATGATTTCGAAAGTGTAGAAGACATCGAAGTAAACAGTGCAAAGTTTTATGAGTTATTTCTTCTTCACGATGAAGGCAAATCTATGTACTTTCAGTGATGTGTGCGTGGACTTTGTAGTCATGATGATCTCTTAGACTGTCGCTCAATCGCTCGGTATCATATGTCAAATCTGATACTAATGAAGCATATTCAGAATTGTGAAGAAGACGGAGTCAATTACACTGAACAGAGGAAACTGAATAAACCTTCATTCACAGAAATGACTGACTTTGATTACATCTGTTCTCCTTTTATGCATGTTGATGTTAATGACCAAAGTTTTTAAGCGAATGAGTGTTCTCTTCTTTTATAAAAGTGTCACTCATTATGACCGCTAGACGGAAATCTCGTGTGAAGAGACAGATGAAGAAGGCCATCTCAACAAAAAGGGCTTTCAAACCTAAGCTAATAAATACACTGAACAAGCTACAAGGGATATCTGGTAGCAGACGCGTAGAAGAAGTGGTGCGCGCACCGAAAAAAATTATCCATGATATTTCAAACGCTTTAGGTGCCTGTAGAAAATGCAAAGTGAAGCTTCCTACAGATTTGATGAGGAAGGTAAAAAAGAATGCGAAGGCCCTTCGAAAGTTAAGTAATCCTCGAGTATCGGTCACCACTAAAAAGAAGACTATACAGCAGCATGGCGATGGCTTGATTGAAACAATTGCAAATCTTATACCAACAGTTGGTCACGTCATTTCAAATCTCTTCAGTTTATAAAAATCGAGCCAATCAGCGATTACTATCTATTTAAAACAAAGAATACTATCTATGTAAACAAGTATAAATAGAAGTAAACATGTTTCAAGCCTTCATTTGGACAGCAAAGTGTGTGATTATCGGTGCGATATCTCCTTCATTTTCATTTATCAACTTCTGTAAATTGACATGTCCGTCATTAACATTTTTAATCCTTCGAAACTGGTTTTTGGAAAGCCTTATAAAATAAAGGGAACACATGCAACATACCAATTCCAGTCGCTTACTTATGAGAATCAGCCGTGTTTGCTGCAAAGTAAAGTGTTTCAGTCTCAAGGACTGACAAAGTCTATGTACAATGACCAAGTACAAATGGCAATTCCAGTTTCAAGCATAACGGCATTAACTGTTATTGATGAAATGGCTAAGAAATATTTGACTTTTCCTGAGGATGCACCGTCATCGTGGAAAGAGCGATCTGATAATGGAGAGGCATACAAGTCTATCTTAAGCGAAAGATTATACTTGAAACCCACACGGAATCTTCTGGTTTTTGATACTGAAAACAAACCACTCGATGGTTCCTTAAATGATGGCATGTACTCAGTTATAGTACATGTTACTGGTATTTATATTGGAAGTCTTGAATCGACAAGAATGCATCATTGCAAGTGAGAGTTAAGCAAATTCAGTATGAACCACAATCTCATACGAGTCTATTTGCAAAGCCATCACAGTTAGTCAAATCTACTGCTGGTACCGGAGAAGTTTCGTTTAAACCATTAATTAAGAGACGGAAAGTTGGCAGCAATGAATCTATTGGTCTTGTCACAGAGAACAATTTTGAAAAAGTTGATGAGAACTTTATCAATAAATGTGATTCTTCTCAATTCTTGTGGAAATATTACCTGCACATGCAACGAAAAAAAGCAAATGGGAGCTTCGACTTAAGACTTAACAAGTAGTGACCTACTAGAGTGCACGGAGCAAAGACTTAAGACTTTACTGGGTGTTATTTGGCTAATTCATTTGAGGAACACACAATAATTGCGCTATCATGTAACTTGTGCAACTGAAAATAAAAATCCATTTTTGCTCAACATGTTGTTTTTTTAAGTAATCGATTGGGTTTATGCAGAGATAAATGAATAGAAATATCCTTTAAAATTAGATATGGATTTGCGTCTGTTCAATGATAGAACAATGATAGTTGCTGGTCCAAGTCAGTCAGGAAAGACAACCTTTCTATTAAAGCTGATTGATCTCAAACATAAAATCTTTAGAAAACCGATACAAAGAGTGGTGTAGGCATATGGTCAATTTCAATCGCATTTTCATAATTCTTTGAAAAACAGAGGGATTAAAGTGCATGCTGGAATTCCGTCAACTAGTGATTTAAGACCCTATGATTTATTGATTATGGATGATCTCCTTGATGCATCAGAAACTAATGCAGAAGTTACAAAAATGTTCACTCAAACAGCACATCACTTACCATGCTTTGTGATTTTTGTTTCACAAAATATATTTCCTCGTGGAAAAGAAGCAAGAACTCGATCTCTTAATACACACTATTTCACACTATTCAAAAATCCCAGGGACAAGAGTCAGGTAGAAATTCTAGCTCGACAAATGTACCCTAAAAAGTCAGCAACAATTACTGAAATATATGAGGATGCAACGAAGGTGCCTCATGGTTATCTCTTCCTTGATTTAACTCAGGAATGTCCAGAGGAATATAGGCTTCGAACAAGCATTACCGATATTCCGGTTATCATATATAAATTTTAAGCAATAGTTTCATTGACTTGAAGATACTGATCATGTCTCGGTTTCAAAAAATGGTAGCGATTCCACAAGAGGAATATAATCAATTAGTAAGAGACAAGCAAATAGCAACAGAAGTAGAGGATCCGTTAAAGCATGAATTTAGAAATATCGTTCATGATCAAGAACTGAAGGATAAGACAATTTCTGATGAATATACACGAATGATTCATCGTGGAGATACCTTGGAAAAATTGAAGGCGTTAAAGCATGAAATGCGTAGTAATTTGGTGATAGGTACACCAAAGCAATACCGGGGGCGTACAAATATGCTTTATACGCTAGTTCAATCATCCATGCAATTCAACAAAAAAGGTGAATTGCTTAATAGTAGTGGTCAACCAATATCTGGTAGTCACATCAGTGATCTTCTTCAATATGCGGTTCGAGATAAGCGACGTAATTTTGAACCCTTTGGGCGGAGAGAATTTGTAAATTTATTACAGGAAGTAAATGTCCCAATTAGTTTATTGAACAAAGAAACTGTCGAAGAAATAATGCATTTTAAGCAACTATCTACCACTGCTTCGAAAGACATCAAAACTAAGAAGTCTGCCACTAGCTCGCCAAGTGGTTCTCCTGCTATAGCTTCATATATTGAAAGTCACAAACGATCTCCTTCTAGATCCCCATCTTCCGGGACTAGGAGAGTCATAAGATCTCGCATTGATTCGAAAGGATATCCTAGAAGTTCTTATATACGATATTAATGTGGAAGACGTGTTTCGGTGGGTGTTCAGAATCTCCTGATCTCACGGTAGATGTAGATTGTGTTAGCACCTGCTGTGCTTCGAGTCATGATTCCACAAAGCAACCTCCGAGAGATATATTACCATCTCCGTCATCCTACCAGCTCTCTCTGCTGCTGCTGGAATCGGAAAGAAAGAAGCAAAAAAGTTCCTAAAAGCTCAGCCGACATACACACTACACAGAGACGCAAGAGTTACACGTTATAAAACGCGAAAATACAGAGTAAGCAACATACATGTAGATTCTCAGTGGCAGGCTGACTTAATGGACATGCAAGTTATTGCAAAATACAATAATGGATATCGCTGCGCTCTCACCGTTATAGATATTTTATCAAGATATGGATGGGTCAGACTTTTGAAACAGGGGGCTGAAGTAGCCGAAGCCTTTGGAAGCATATTCAACGAAGGTCGAATACCAGCTCGAATGCAATGTGACATGGGCACAGAATTTTTTAATCGTTCAGTGAAATCCTTATTTCATGCATCACATGTGGAACTATTCAACATCAAAAGTGCATACAAAGCTGCTATTGTAGAGCGTCGGAACCGCACTCTGAAAACAAAACTATGGAAGTATTTTACAGAATATAATACATATCGTTGGATCGATGTAATTCAGGATGTGTTGTTTGCTTACAACCACAAAAAGCATAGAACGATAAACAGAGCACCTGCGAGTGTGACAAAAAACAATGCAATGGTTGTTTGAGCTCATTTGTACGGGAAGTTCGATTCTTCCGATAGAGTAAATGATGTTCATGTCAACGATGTTGTACACTGTAAACTGTCACCTCCTAAAATCGAAGAAATCTGCATCCTAAAGCGCGACACACTAGAATTTTAGGAGGTTGCGTGAAATAGAATGCTGACATACTAAAGAGAACAATAACACTAGTGCGCTAGCCTCCTAAAACGCTTTGCTTTAGGATTTTTTTATTAGTTACGAATAGTGTCTCTCTTCAGTGTGTGATTTAGGAGGTGCTGGTTTAGAGTGTACGCATTTCCAAAGTAAAAGCAATTTTTGAAAAAGGGTATCTTCCACGCTGGTCAGAAGAGCTGTTTATTGTCACAGACGTTAATCAAGATTACAACCCGACAACATATCGGGATCAACCATAGAGGGCAGCTTCTATAGAGAAGAAATTCAACCGGTCATAATTCCTGATAACACATTCATAATCGAAAAGATACTAAAAATAAGAAGGAGGAATTCTCGAAAGTGGTATTTTGTCAAGTGGCTGGGATATCCAAATGAAGCAAATTCATGGGTTCATAAAAGTGATAGTAGTATTAGGTATGACATCCGGCGCGTCGCTTCCCTTGCACCGGATGTCACATTTTTGCGGGATTTTTCAAAAATTTACGTAGTCTGTAAATTTCAAAAAATTTAGGTAGACTGCAAATTTCACGTAGCCGAAAATTTAAGTTGTTACAAAATATCACGTAATCGAAAATTTAAGTTGTCTCAAAATATCACGTAATCGAAAATTTAGGCGGTCTCAAAATATCACGTAATCGAAAATTTATGTTGTCACAAAATATCACGTAATCGAAAATTTATGTTGTCACAAAATATCACGTAATCGAAAATTTAAGTTGTTACAAAATATCACGTAATCGAAAATGTAAGTTGTCTCAAAATATCACGTAATCGAAAATTTAGGCGGTCTCAAAATATCACGTAATCGAAAATTTATGTTGTCACAAAATATCACGTAATCGAAAATTTAAGTTGTCTCAAAATATCACGTAATCGAAAATTTAAGTTGTCTCAAAATATCACGTAATCGAAAATTTAGGCGGTCTCAAAATATCACGTAATCGAAAATTTAAGTTGTCACAAAATATCACGTAATCGAAAATTTAAGTTGTTACAAAATATCACGTAATCGAAAATTTAAGTTGTCACAAAATATCACGTAATCGAAAATTTAAGTTGTCACAAAATATCACGTAATCGAAAATTTAAGTTGTCACAAAATATCACGTAATCGAAAATTTAAGTTGTCACAAAATATCACGTAATCGAAAATTTAAGTTGTCTCAAAATATCACCTAATCTAAAGAAAATCAAGTGGTCGAAAATTAACGTAGACCAAACATTTAAGTTGTCTAAGAATTTCACGTAGTCTCAATATACCAGAAGATTGTATTCAAAATATTTCTTTAAAAATGGATGAAACAAAAGTGGAAGAAACCTCAACAGGGACGAAACTGGAAGAAACCTCAAGAATATATCCTTCGTTATCTCAACTAAAAATAACTGAATTGAATAAAGAAAAGCACAAAGATAGAGTTAGGTATATGGAAGATAAGGAATCTCAATTATTATTAAGATTAGAATATTATAAAAAATTAAGAAGGAGTTAAGAATGTAACACAAGGTATTGGCATATTCTTAACAATAAGTTTAGGTGCTTTAACAATTGTTATATCTTCAGGTGTTTTAGTATTCCCAGCAGTTGCTACAGGTACGGGTGTTTTTACAACGTCACTTATTACAATGTTAGACAAATCTTTAATTACTAAGAAACGAAAATCATTAAAAACTAAACATTTACATATTAAAGAAGTCTATGATAAACTACATTATTATTTTCAAAGAGTCTGTGATGATAATGTCATTACGTTAGATGAGATTGAAAAATTTGATCAAATAGCTAATGAAGCTAATAATTATCATTTCATTTAAAGTCCAAAAAAATTGATGATAAAAATTCTAGTGATGGCAAAACTTTTAGTGATGGTAAAATTTCTAATGAAGAAAATGATAAAATTTTTTTAGAAGAGCTAAAAACTTTATTAAGCAAAACTTAAAACGAAAAGATTTCAGATAACAAAGCAATAAAAAAATAATTTGTTCAGTAAAATGTTTTTGTTGTATTCCAATGCATAAATTCAAATATTATATTTTAAAAATGGATAAAATTAAAGCTGATAATCTAAAAAGAATTAGTCAATTAGAAGAGTTAATAAAACAAAGAAATATTATGAAAGACAATCATCTTCAACATAGAATGATAAAAGCTGGTATTCAATCTGATATGTTTGAAAAAATGCAGCAAACCGAGCAGGTGAAAACTGATTTTGAACAAACTATGGAACCATTTAAAACTCTTGAAAAGGAATTTACAAATAATGATAAACAAATTAATATAACAGATCCAGAACACAAAACTATATTAGATGACTATGGATTACTAGAATAAAACTTTAATAAGAAATTACCAAAATCTATGCAATTTGAACATTCTATTTCATTTATAGATGGAAAAACAATACCTAGATTTTATCTCGGACAAAAAGAAATATTTCCACAACCTTTTTGAGGTTTAATTTTTTCACCAGATAAATCTCCTTTTAGTTTAGATAGAAATTTTGTTGATCTTTTAAGAGGAGAAGATTTAAATAATTATGCTGTTGAAGATCTCATAAAATATAAAGCTATGTTAGATAGAGTTGGTGCAGCAAAATCTCTTAGACGTTACAAACAATTAGAAAATTTATTATCAACGGGAGTAAAAGTAGGAAAAGGTTTTAAAACAGAAACAACTGTATTTTTACCAGATGATCCACAAGAATTACTAAATAGATTAAATACTTTAATATCTACATTAAAAGAAGGACATAATTCTAGTTTCAATGAAATTCATGCTATATTGAAAAGACTATTAGAAAAGATGATTCTAAATGCAGAGGATTATAAAAGTATAGCTGAAATATGTTGTTGTTTTTAATTTTTTATAAAAAAATATTTATTCAAAGTTTTAACTAAAAAATGTGTTCAGCAGATTTAGAAAAAATTGATAATCATTTAGAAAATCTAACAGAGATTTTGGGTTCATCAAAATTTAGTACGACTTTAAAAGTTATAACAACTACTTCATCACACACTTGTAATTTAGAACCCATTCTACATTTGGAACAAAATAAAAATTATCAAATTGCATTGACTAGTTTCTCCACATTTAACGCCATTCAAAACGTTATCAGAGATGTGAATGACCAATTTAGATATTCTACTGATAAAGGTAAAACATCGAAAATACTAACTTTTCTTCCTGGTTCTTACGAAGTTGAATTAATATCAAATGAAATTAAGAGACATTTAGGTAAACCATTTAAAGATAAGAAACAATTACATTTTGCAGTCAAACCGGCAGTTAATAAATGTTCTCTTACTTTAGACGAAAATCATCAAGTTGATTTCAATCATGATAGATCATTGTCAAAGCTATTAGGATTTAATAAACAAACCTATAGTCAAGGTTATCATTTAGGTGAGAAGATTCCAAAAATAACTGAAATAAATTCAATTGTTGTACATTGTGACATTATTGAAGGAGGATATATAAATGGTAAATTGTCAAATTTAATATTCAGTTTTCCAGCTTTTACTGTACCCATTGGTTATAGATTAAATGTATTTCCACAAACATTAATATATTTTCCTATTACAAGAAAAACTATTAACAACATTAACATTAGAATCACTGATGAGAAAGGACAAGAAATAAATTTTGGAGGTGAAGAGTTTATGATAGATCTTTTGGTTAGAGAAGTTTAATTTTCTTCTTCTTCCTTGAAAATAAAAATAAAATAAAAATAAAATTTTTTTATTAAAAATGAGTGAACTACCCCATTAAATAAAAAAAACTTAAATTTAATCATCATCCAAATTTATCTAATAAAGTTTTGTCAGTTATTTGTAGAAGATCAGGATGTGGGAAAACATTTTTATTATTTAAAATTCTCACGACTCCAAATTTTTTGGATTACAGCAATCTTATAATTTATACAACAACAGCAGAACAACCCGTCTATCAATTTTTAAAATATGGACTTGAAAATAATCTTAAAAAACAGCAATTACTTCATTATTCAAGGAATATGAAAAATCTGAATATGAAGAAGAAATAAGTTCGTGGTGTGAAGAAGAAGATAAAAATAATCAGTTAGTAGAATTCAATAAAAATAACCATATAAAGATACAATTAATAGATGATAGTGGTAATATGCAATATCCTAGTAAACTAGATAAAAGAATGAAACATAGTGTAATTTTTGATGATTGCGTTAATGATAGAAATCAGTCAGTTCAGAGAAATTATTTCACAAGAGGTAGACATAACAACTGTAGTGTTTTTTATCTAACACAAAGTATGTATTCATTAGATGGAAGTGTTATTAGAAAGAATGCAAATATATTTAGAATATTTAAAATAAATGAAAGATACTTAAGTGATTTGTTAAGAGATTTATGCGTAAGAAATAACGATGAATTTAAACAATCGTGTAACAATGCTTGGGCAAAAGATTATGGCTTCATTACAATTAATATTGATAAAAAAATTCATGACAGAGTTATAGAAAATATTTTCGCGGAGTGATCGAATAATTTTTTCTTATAAATTTTTTATTAATAAAAATAAAAAAATATGTTGAATGCTTACAAGACATAACATGTACCAGTTTTAAAAGATTATCGTCATCCTACAAACCCTGTCAATTCGAAGAAAGAAGTTAGATTTTATTATCATCATAAATACGTAGCGCTCGTTACAGATTATAAAACAAAACATGGTATTAAACCGTGTGTTAAAACAAAAGACTTTCCAATTTGTCTACGAAGTTTCAGAGTATTTTTAGCGTATAATAATTTATGGTGGTTGGTTATGAAAGAACATTTAACAACAAATGAATTAGAAACATTACATCAATTACATATTCCTGTGTATATGTAAAAATACATTTTTTATTTTAAAAAATATGCATCGTGAAATGTCTCTCGGACAAACGTTTAGGATTGATGAATTAATCAAGAAACAAATTGCTGAGTTTGATGCACAAATTAAACATAGTTAACGTCGTAAACGTATTAAAAACAGAAACGTAATATTAAACGTAGTATTAAAAAACAGAAACGTTGAACAAAAGAAATATTAGAAACTCCTATTACTGATATTTTTTTTGATGATAGAATTAAGGATGAACTTGGTGATGATTTATGTAATTTATTTAATCCAAATGAAATTAAATATAAAAATGTATCTTTTATTAATGTAGTAAATGATATGCGGAAACTTTTAGCAAATGATAAAATTATTAATTTACTTGGAAAAGTTGTTAAAGATCAGGAAAATATAATTCAAAATTTTTACGTAAGCTTCTATAATAAAAAATCATTTGAAACATGGTTTTCTAATCTGGAAGAGAAATCCGATGCTAACGAATGGATTTTTACAGGTAATATTAAATATGAAGATTTTGGAATGAAGCTAGTACAAAGATCACATAGAGGTGCAGGTATTAATATGAAATATAGAATCAAAAAATATTTCGGTGAATATTGTTATATTCCTTCTGAAGATTTTTGTTATATTAAATGTCATAATGTTTTACCACGTTTAAATGAAGAACAAGGAGAAATGATGAAAGAAGTGTTTAATAATTTTTTATATAAAGAGAAAGCCACATCTAGAACAGGAGTAATGTCAAACTGCAAATTTTCTCAATTCAATAGATATTTTGGAGAATGTGTTCAATATTACAGTCCTGACAATCGTCATTTAAATCCTAGAGGAATTGAAACGTTTCATAATTATGTTTATTACAATTATTTTCACGAAGGTTCAACAATTGGTTACTATTGTTTAATTAATAAATCTCATAAATTAAAAGCTATTAGAGAAATTGAAAATAATTTCAAACCTATATATAAAACAGTTACTGATGAAAATCTAACAACGCGTCCATATAGAATCATAACAAAGAGACAAATTGACTATAGTTCAACATATATTTGGGATCTCGAAACTTTTTCTGATCCTAACTGTTCAACAGCTCATCCTATTCCTTATGCTGCAGGAGCTATTAATTTTAATAAATTTATATGTTGCTTACCGAAACAAAGATTGAAAGAATTAGAAACACGTTTGTTAAGGGATATGATGAAAATTAAACGATCAAAAGATGAAGATGAAATTAAAAAACTTAAAAACAAATTAATGAGTATAATAATTTAACTGAATTAGAATTTAATAAACTTCAAAATTGTGTGAAAATATTTACGAGAACTGAGGATGATGAATGTCCAATCGGGGGAAACCCAGAGGACGCATGTCCGATCCATCAATTTTTTAAAACTCTTGGAAAATTTAATTATTCGAAAGTAACTTTAATAGCTCACAATTCATCAGGTTTTGATTCCTATTTTCCGATAAAAGCTAATTTTAAATTATCTAAACCGCCTCTTAAAACTTCAAGAGGGATATTAACTGCTTCATTACAAAATCCTTATAAAACTGAATGTGTTAGTAGATATATTCAAAAATCTTTTAGATTTAAAAACAGTATGAAAAAGATTCACCTTCAGGAAAAATTAGAACTTCAAACTATTATAATGAAATGTAGTTATCAACATGTAAAAACAAGTCTTTCTAAATGGTGTGAGAATTTTTGAATTCCTACTAATGTGTATAAATTAAATTATGAAATTGGAATCATAACACATGAAAATTATAAAGAAAAAGAAAATGAATGGAGACCATATTTAGTTAACGATATTCTTTCTTTAGATTTTTGTATCTACAAATATAATAATGTTATGCGAGATTTAGTTGGTGAAGATATAACTACTAATTTAACATCCTCCGCTTTAACATTTAACGTTGGATGAAAAACGTACAAAATGACAATATAAATATTCATTCTCATATCGATTTATGGGCTAGAAATTATATTAGAAAATATGTTAAAGGTGGAAGAGTTTCAGCAGATATTAGCAAATACATATCGCCATTTTAAAACATCTTGTTACCAATATTAAAACAGTATTTACCTGGTCGCAACGCTGGGGGGACTTTATCCCCTGGAAGTAATTCAATAGATTTAATGAAACAGTATCGAAATTTAGGAGATAAAACTGAAATTTGTAAGAAAATTTCAAATTAACTACTTGAACAAAAAAATAAATTTCTAATGGCTTTTGATGCAATATCTTTATATCCATCAGCTATGTATGATGAAAATTCAGAATACCCTAAAGCTGAATCAGCTAGAAAATTTCGTCAAGAAGAAGAATGAGAAATAATAGCTAAATTTAATACTCAAACATTTAGATCTAAAACTGGAATATTCTCTGTTGTGTTTCAATATCCGAATGATATGTTTTTTCAACCAGTTCCTATAAAAGATAAAGTTAAAAATCAAAATAATAATTCTCATGTAAAAGTAATCAGGTTTAGAAATGGTATATGTTATGATGTATTAACTTCTGTGGACATACAAGAAATTGTTAGATGTGGTGGAAAAATCTTACATATTACTGATGGTATAATTTATGAAAAAAATTATCAAGTTTCACTATTTCGAAGTTATATTGAAAAACATTTAATTTGAGAAAGAGATATAAAACAGAAGGAAATACTGTAGGCGATGAGTTAATCAAATTATTGATGAATTCACTATATGGAAAAACCGTACAAAAAGATATAACCACTAAATATCATTTATGGAATGAGAATACATTGAGAAAACATTTCACTCAAGAAGTAAAAGATTATGAAAAATTAAATGATGAACAATATTTAGCGAAAGTAGAAATGGAAGATGATGAATTTCTTGAAGCTAATATTGTAAAAGATGGGAAGACGTCATTCATGCCATCACACTTAGGTTCTTTTATTTATTCTTTCTCACTCCAGAAGAATAATGAATAACTTTATTTTAGAAATTAATGGTTTCAACGAAAAATACATTCATTATACAGATTGAGTAACAGCTGACACACCTGTAATATTGAGAAAGAAAAATTCATTATTTATTTCTAGAATAGACAGTATTGTAAACAACTATAAAATTAATCCGTTTGAAATTAATGGTGATATGAAAGAAATTTCATTCGAATATCAAATAAGAACAAAAATGGGAATAGTAGATGCTACTGAAGATCATTCATTGTTAGATGAAATAGGTAATGAAATAAAGCCACAAGAATTAAATATAGCAACAAATTAACTACATAATAAATTATTTTTACACGACAATACAATCACACTGAAACAAATTGTAAGTGATTTCCACCTAAGTTAAGATGTAACAAAGCATTTATAGAAGAGTTCTTTTTAGGAGATGGTTCTGCTGGAATCTATAATTATGAATCAGGAGACAGATATTGTTGTACTTTAAATAACAAAGACCTTAACCTCTTAATTGTATTAAAACATATATTAATGAAGTTTATAACAATGATTGTAAAATATATGATACAATGAGATCATCTAGTGTATACAAACTCAATTTTTAAAATCCAAAACAATATGCTATATACTTTACTGAAAATTATTATAATCAGTTTAGAGAAAAACGTGTTCCTTCGTATGTTCTAAATGCTGAATATAATATTAGATATTGGTACTTTTTTTGGATTTTATGCAGCAGAAGGGGAAAAGAAATCTTTTTTTACAAGGAAATATGCAACTATTCGTTTTACACAGAAAAATAAAGAAACCTTTAGTGGTTTATACAATTTGGCATCATCTCTAGGTATTAATTTGCTAGTAAGCGAAAGGAAAGATAAACCATTATGCTTTAGTGCGTGTCAAGTTAAAAATAATATTACCAAAGATGTCACCACTGTAAGATATCTAAATAATAAACCACAATATGTTTATGATATTGAAACAGAAGATGGCGTATTTAATTGTGGTTTTCCATTAATTGTAAAAAACACTGATTCAATATACATTTCCAATGAACTCTTCAATAAATTAGATGCTGCTGGATATGTTAGGGGAGAATTGTGTCAAGGGAAAAATGATTATGGAAATGATGGAATTATTTTTGCAATGTTTATTGCTCCTAAAATAAAATATTGTATTACTGTGGATGAACAAGGAAGACTTAGTGAAAAGAAAACATTCAAAGGATATTCACAAGATAAAGTAAAAGTAGAAGATTTTCTAAAATTTTATTCGGGGAAAACATTATCGACTACAGTTAATAAATTATGCAAAAGATCTTTAGAAACTGGAATTAGTATTCCTGATAAAAATTATAATACTGAACAAAAAAAATTTTCTGGTCAAATAAATATTCTTAAACGTCAAGCACCTGATGAAAATGAAATTATGTTACTTTATAACGGAGAAGATATTCAAGCTGAAATATTTCAAACAATCGTCTGTGAGAGTAATTTAAGTGATGATGATGACACGTGGGAATAATAATTTTTTTATTACATCTAAAAACTTATTACATCTAAAAACTTATTACATCTAAAAATTTTATTACATCTAAAAATTATATCTAAACTTTATATCTAAAATTTATATCTAAAATTTATATCTAAAAAATTTATATCTAAAATTTATTTTCATGACATATATATCTTTTATTGTTAAAAAATGATGTTACCAAATGTTGGTGGAGGTGCATATATCCCGAATAATCGCGAGTCAGAAATAGAAATAGAAAATTATAACATGAAAACTGGAGACGTTTTATCTGGTCCATTGCATCTTTCTATTCTTCCGTAACAAAATGCAGAGTTAACAAATAAACAATATGTTGATACACAAATCAATGACTTAAAAGAAAAATATATAAACGATGTTTTGGTTCCACTGACGAATGAATTAAAGTTGCTTAAACTTAAGGACAAATCATTAAACGAAAAGTTATTAAAACTTGATAAAAAGGATAGAGACAATCAAAAATTTTAATATTACCTTCTATTAAGTTAAAATCTGATGTCATTAAAAATAAACATCAGATACAACTATTGAAAGAACAATTAGAAGATGAAATATAAAAACTTCCTAAAAAATTTTTAAGAATTTAAATAAGTTACAAGCTACATTTCAAAAAAGTGTTGATGAATTAAGTTCTAAAATTACTCAACAAATGAAAAAGATGAATAGAATTATAAATGAAGTAAACTCACTTAATCAAAAAATTGATAAAATGGAAATTCTTAAAATCAATTTAGAAAATGAATTAAAGAAAAATTTATAAGAACACTCTAAAGGAAATAAAGAACAGTTAGATGCTGTTAAAAATCAGTTAGATGTTCTTAAATTTCATTTGAATGCTCGTAAAACGGCGTTGAAGAATATTCAGCAGAAAATACGAATTAATAGAAAAGAAATTAAAATACATCACACGCTGCTTGACGCAATAAATAAAGTGCAACAGAAAATTAATAAAGTTATCACGAAGTTGTTATCCATTCACACACGTAAATCTTGATGACGCACGTAAGTCTTAACGTAAATATTTTTTCCCAAAAGTCAAATTTATTCCTAAAAAATGCCTATAATTTATAAACACAATCTTAAACATTTTGCTTCAAATCAAAAAATAGCACATGCACCATCTATGAAATCTGTTTACCACTATAACAATGTAGAAACTGTTCAAAAAGAAGGAGATGGCATCTTTTCTGGCATAGGAAGTATCGTTAACTTAATTAAAAGTAATAAAGATTTGATTACATCTGCTGTTAAAGGAGCAGCTGCTATAGGTAGTACAGCTAGTGCCATACCAAATGCTGTTAAGTCTCAAAACGAATTAAAACAACTATAAACTATTCGTAAACTTAAGAATGATTCTGAAGAACTAAAAAAATTAAAAAACCTTCAGAGGAAACAAAAAACAAAATTGTTAACATAGCTGTTGATAGTAAACATAATGAAAAAACAGGCGTAGCCATAGATCCTACGGTTCGTTCAATTGAAGAAATAAGAGGTAATGGTGTGAAAAGGGGAGCGGGTTTCCAAAATTCTAAAATTATATTTTTGTGAAATTTTTTTAGTAAAATTTTTTTTGTATAATTTTTTCTGTGTGTGAAAAATGTCTTCTCTTATCGAAAATAAATTTAGATTAGACGATCCTCCGTTCGTCAGTTACAATCAAAAAAAGAATGACTATATAAGAATTGCTATGAATCCCGGATCTTCTAGTAGAGTAAATACTGGAGGTGATTTAATATTTGAAGTTGATAATCAACAAAGTTTTTTATATTTACCTGATTCCTTTTTACACTGTGAATATTCTTTATATAGTGATGCTAATTTTACAACACCATTACCAGATAGCGATAATATTGCATTAGAGAATAATTTTTTCAAAGATTATTTACACAAATGCGTTTAGATGTTGCAACTCAAAATATAAAAACAATAAGTGATTCTCCAAGTGTAATTGATACAATGCTTAGATTTGTAACAATTGGTGAAAATAGTAAAAAGCATGAAATCGGCGGTTGGTTTCCTGATACTAATGATGGTATAATTGTTGATGATTTAACTCACGCTGGAACAGATGCCGCAGGAATTGCGAAAGATATAGAAGATATTGCAAATCATTTAGATAAAACAAACAATAGTGCATATAAAGAAAGACTTGAATTTAGCAAGAAAAGTAAACAGACAGTAAATTGGTCATTGTCTCCATTTTCGGATATTTAGATTACGATAAAATATCATATCAATTAAAATTTAAATTAATAATTCATCGGACAGCAAATAATAAATTAATCTTTTTTGGTAAGACTGGAAAAAAGCATATTTAAAAATTGATAGACTTGAATGGTGGATTAATCATATTACTCGTAGTTTAGAGGTCGAATTAGCTATTGCAAAAAGATTAAATACTAACAAACCAATTCCAGTAAATTTTTTAAAGCGTACTGCTAGTTCTGTAACTTTTTCTGAACAAAGATTTAACTGGCATTTTACTAGAACTTCGAATACTCCAAGATATTTTTTACTCGCTTTTCAAATAAATGATTCTCCAAGTTTTGATAAGAACAACAATTTTTTTCATATTAATACAATTCGAAGTTTACAAGTTTCATTAAATCAAACCCGATATCCAATTGATCCATTAAGATTCGATGATACCAATAATCAATTTATGGAAGGATATGATGCTTATCGAAATCTTTGTATAGAATTTGGAGTTGAACCACAATTAACTCCTGGAGATTGGAGACATTTATATCCTGTTTTCTGTTTCGATTTAAGTGCACAATCTGAAGATATTAATTATCAAGACTGGTTGTCATGTAACAATTAATATTGAAAAGAAAGATTCCACAACTTCAATGATGGCTTATGGTTTATTGCTAGATGTAAAATATTCTATTGAAATTCTTAATGGAAAGATGGCTGGGATAGGTTAGTAACCTGAGGACCTTTGGGCCGATCGGCTAAAGCCTCTGAACAAAGTTCTATTGGTTAAAACCCAAGACTTCGTCGATAGGTTAATTAAAATTTTTTAGTAACTTAAAATTTTTTCATAACTAGAAAAGATTAAAATTTTTCGTAACTTAAAATTTTTTTATTAAAATTGTCGCAAGCGAAAAGTAATAATAATATTAAAACTGTTTAATTGAAATTACGCAACATGGTTGACAAAAACACAGCTAAAACTATTACGATTAGCAAAAAGAAGAATTACATAAATAAACCAATGATATAGAATGTTAAATTACAAGAAGAAAGGAATGGTGGAATTCTCCCATTAATTCCACTAATAATAGGTATAGCAGCTGCAGGAAGTGTTGCAGGTGTGACAGCTGGTATTGTCCAAGCAGTAGATAAAAATAAATCAGAGAAGACAGCATTAGAAGAACAAAAACGTCACAATAGAGAGTTAGAGAAAGTTGCTAGGGGTGAAGGAATAGTAGATAATTTTATTAGTAAATTAAATTTAGTTGATGCAGGAAAACGAGTTCTCAAAAACATTCTACATAATGTTGATAATTTAATTGAAATTAAAGAAACTTAAGATGGTTCTGGAATATATCTAAGTCCCAGTGTGATTCGGTAATAACCTCAGGACCTTTGGTCCGATCGGCTAAAGCCTCTGAACAAGGTTCGATTAGGTACAACATTTATTTTATTTTATCTTTAAAAATGAATTCCACAAATTCTACAAGTTCTGAAAATTCTACAAGTTCTACAAATTCCGAAAATTTAATTAAATTAAAAATTTCTAATTTAGAATTATTGAATTATCTCTTAAAAGTACATATAACCCCAAATTGTCAGCATAGCGGAGGTGATTCAACTTTGTTGCATTCCGGAGGTGACATACAAAAAACATTAGAAAACTTTCCTGGATTTATTTGGAGTATATATTCAAAAAAACATCTTCCTGGTCATTCATATACCGGTCTAGGAAATCGATTAGATATAAGACTAGATGAGAATAATAATCCAAAACCAGGTGAAGAACCAATAAATAGAGTAGATGCATCAGCTTACAGACATGATTTAGCTTATCGACATAATGACCTAAGTTCTCGACATGAAGCTGATCAGAAAATGATTCAGGAATTAGATAGTATTAAAAATCCTACATTTAGAGAAAGAATTGAAAGAATGTTTGTTAAGAAAGCTTTACATGCTAAAATATTATTCGGACAGGGTTTAGACAAAACTCATAACTCTGAAACCTACGCGTCTGAAATTCACAAGGAATATAGAAGGCCTAAATATCTATTGAAAGTGAAAGTATTTAACAAAGATGATATTTGGAGTGCTGATCTTATTCATATGCCGAATGATTCTGATTATAAATACGCATTGACCGTTATAGATCTATATACACGATACGCTTGGACAAAGTCTTTAAAAAACAAAAGTGGTTTGTCAGTTAAATATGCGTTTGAAGAAATCTTTAAAGAAACTAATCGAAAGCCAAAGAAATTGCTTGTTGACACAGGGTCTGAGTTTTATAACAGAAATGTTCAGCCACTATTTGAAACTGTTTATTCAACTGAAAATGCTGGAAAGGCTGCAGTAATAGAGCGATTAAATCGGACGTTAACCCATTAACGACCAACTACTTAAAATGATCTCAAACCTGCTTGCATTACATTGCCTTGATCCAAAAGCAAACGGAATGACATTGAAAAATATATTACATCACTGCAGAAAAATATATTGATTTTTTTGTAAATGTTCCCGTGGCGGGAACATGGGCGGCAGAGAGTCTGTCTATGAAAATTGCGATATTTTTTCATAACATGGAACTATGAAATATCTACTCATGATATGATGACATGTTTGATTGACTATACTTCAACTATGATAAAAAGTGTCAAATCCATGAGATCTGCTAGAATGAAAACTCAGAATCAATCATAGAAACCTGTATTATCAGTTTGAAATTCAAATGTTATACCAAGTCTGTAAACTGCTTTATGCGTGTAGGTGATCTCAAGCGCACCCACTAGCGAAATACAAGACGACATAGCATACATAACTTAAGTTAGTATCGATGGAACACTTCAAAACACTCATCATGCAAATTTACTCGGCACTTTGCACAACATCTTCTAGAGTTCGTTTTGCAGACGTTGCATCTACCCTACTTTTGTGCGGGAGTTTCATAATGCTTTACATCATCAAATCGAACCTCTGAAGGAACATTGCAAATTGCAGCAGAAGAATATGATCGCTTTCGACTGGTTTCATATTTCAGAAGGATAGAGCTCACGACTTCACGTCGGAAGTCCAGCAAACTTAGTTGAGCACTGTCACATGACTTATTGATGCGATGAAGAATCCAAGAGTTTTGCAAGGCCACATCCAGCATCCATGCCAATGGAGCCCACCACCATTTCTTCATGCGAATTCCGATTCTATACTTTGCAACATTTTGGTCCATCCTATCGACGTATCCCATGCACTGGTTGTAGCAATGGAATTGGTTTGGCTGCGACACTTGAATATACTTTCGCTCAATCTTGTGCATGTCTTGTTGGTTTGGATGAAAAACAGTTGGAGGCAATGTAGACAGCTCGGTTGTCATTCCAACCTACAACTGTTATAGTTGTCGAATCCTGTTCTGCAGTCACCTGTTCCACATGACCTCGTTCTTTTTTCTCAAGATCTTTGTTACCCATGATATCACACTTGCTCAATTTTTTCTTATTGATTACACCAGTTGCACTAATGCCCCTTGTTCCGAGATAGGAAAGCAACCGGAATAAAATAAAATAGTTATCCATGTATACATGGTAGCTTTGACCTGCAGGTAAGCGCTCCATTAGATTCAAAACAACGTGCTCACCTAGTCCCCATGTTATTGTTGTCGAGATATGCCGCCCTGTTTTAGCCCCTTGGTAGGGTTCGAATTGAATCACATACCCGTTGGCCTCTGCAAGTACACAAACTTTATGACCTACCCTGATAGGCTTGTTGTTGATTCTTTGTTTACCTCCATGGGAGCCGTAGTAAGGAATCATGGATTCATCCACGGATTTTGTTTTACAATTTGACGAATACTTCAAGAACTTCTCATTGAGGTTTGTGATGAGAGGACGCAGCTTTGAAAATTTGTCACTTTTGTCTAAATTCGAGTTATCACATAAATGCAACTTTCGTAGAATTCTTTCGAACTCATTACGTGGCATAGTGTCCGACATGGCAGCAACAAAGAGATCCGGACACAGACTCCAATACAATCGACGATCTGGCAATCTGTGGTACCCACTCATCAAAAGCATTGCCAAAAATAAGCGAAATTTTTCCTTTGTGATGCCGAACTCTGTGTCACTTTTCTCTCTTCGTGCGTATAACGTTGTAAAGTCAACAATGTCTGAGATCAACATATCATCAAAGAACAATTCGAGCAGAGAGAGAGGTGTCCCAATTTCCTCTAAGTGGTTCACTTCAGGTGTGCTCTGTGAATTCCTTGATTTGATGTCACGATTAGTCCATCTCAAATCAGTCAGTAGTGGAGGCTTTTCATCACTCAAACGTCCTCTATGAATGCTGTCGTCTTGGATGGAGTTAGTCTGCAAGGCATCGCCCAAGGACTCACTTTATGAATCATCATCCATGGCATCAGATATTCGATCACCGTAATTTATTCGAACGTCAGCCTCGGCCAATAGCTGATTGCCGCTCAATCGATTGATGTCAAAATCGTTCTCATCTGCACTGTCTTCCTCTGAACAATCTCCATCTCCAGGTGGCTGTATTTCAATGTCTGCACTCACAAACGACTCGTCATCTTCTAGCATTGCAACAACTTCATCCAACTTCAATTTCTCCACCATAATGAGATTCGCTGAACTATTCTCAAGCAGACGAGAAAATGACTTTGTAGAGCACACTGATTCAAAATAGCAACTGTCACCGCACACTATGTTAGAGAAAGACTGTGAACTCGTGAGAAGACTGGAATACAGAAAATATCTATGTTCAGCAGCTTGACTATGCTGTGGAAACTCCTATCTCTGAATGTATCAAAATTGTCCGATATCCTCAGTACAATGACGTTGTTAACAATGTCATAGTCTGCCTGAGAATTTGGGGATTGCCCTACGACCCAATTATTGATGCAAGCTCAAGGCACAGTCAAGGGTCAGAGAGATTTGTGTGTTTGATTAACACTGTTTCGCCGTTTCTTCGGCGGAAATAGCTTTGATCTATCACACTCAAAATAAACATGCATGCACATGTACACTTACAACCACTTTCTGCAGCATGTAACTCACAGAAACATCAAATTTACAGTCAATCTTCGCGGAAATTTCACTCAAGTAGCCGCACGTGCAAGATAAAATTACTTGCAGAGCATCAATCAAAAGAGCCGACCAACTCTAGTGAACAAGCTCTCTGACGACCATGTTCCCGTTGTGGGAACATTTTTCAAACAACTGGGAATCGAAGTAGATAATCAATTTTTCAAAAGATATGTCACCAATGGGTGGAGCATGCCAGGAGCTCACGACTCATCGGTCTGATGTGATTTGTTGGTCCAAATTTCAATTATGAAGGTATTTGATCAGCACCATTGATAATTTTGAAATGATTTTCCAAAAAAATGGATTTCTCCTTCTCCATGACGCAACTTGTTGACTATATCACCATGAAACTGTCAGACATATGTTTTTTGGATTATTGTTGTATATTTTTAGCGCCCAACTCCTGCCTATTGTGTTCTTTAATGCTCATAATCATGTCTTAAAAGAATGTTCCCGCAGCGGGAACATGGTCGTTAATGGGTTAAAAAATATATTATTCAAGATATTTACAGAACAAGGAAATCAGAAATGGTCAAAAATATTACCAGGAATTGTAGATCAGTACAATAAAAAAGTTCATTCAGGTATTGAAGAAACTCCAAAGAATGCTTCTGACGATCCTGATTTGATACGAAAGAAAATATTCGAAAATAGTTATTCGAATGAGAGTAATCCGAATTTACAGAAACGTAAGCCGAAATTTAAAATTGGAGATAGGGTACGAATATTTAAGTATAAGAATAAATTTGAGAATGGCTTTGTTGGTTATTGGACCAAAGAAATATTTGAAGTTTGTAAAATAAATCAAACTTATCCGATTACTTACGAAATCAAAGATTTAGATGATCAGGAAATCACTCGCAGATTTTATCAAAACGAATTACAATTAACAGACCTTTTAGCCATTGGAACTAACGTTTTTCGGGAATTAAATTTCCTTATTCAATTCTAACATAATATCAAGAAATGGTACTCCTTCCTGTAATTTAAATAAAATATTAAGACATAATTGACCACAATAATTAGTTCCTGGTTTTTGAATTTGACACGTATTGTATGTTCCATTTCCAAGTAATTCTTTGACTTCATTTGTAGGGGGAAGTCCATAAGAGTCTAACCAATAGTTCTCAGCCTCCGGGCGAACGAAATAATATTTTTCTACATTATCAGTATTCTTTCTCCCCGCAGACCAATGTATTCCTTTTTGTTCTGATGTGTGAAGATTTGTTATGAAGTTCACTTGAGGTACATTTTTGATCAATTGTAACTCGTCTCTCATTAGGCTATGAAAATTTTTTTTCCTAATTGATTAGCAATTTTCTTTAGGTCGAAATTTGTAGTTGTTTGTTTACCGTATTGTTTTAGGATCTCAGTCAGACCAAAAGCTCTGTGAGATAACTCAGTCAGATTTTCACCATTCATTTTAAATGAAATAAAATTCTATTAACTGTCAACAATTTGTTAAATGTGAAACAGCTTATATGTATCATGAAATCCCTATGACAACGTTGACGAGACAATTGTAACTTTCTAAAACAATAGAGTTCAAGTAACCAATGAATCGCTGCCAATTTCAGAGCCAAAGCGGCTAACAAAATGGTTTTGGTTCGGGATCCGGACGCAAAACTGGCAGCACATTTGGCAAGTGGGGGTAAGAGAAAGACATAAGTGCGGTAACAGCTGTTTGATCTGTAATGCAATGGTTTATGAATTCGGGAAGTAACTGCATTGTTTTCATGAATGCGGGTATCAGCTGTTCCCTGTAATTAAGTGTTCATCAAAGTGGAAAGCAGTAACAATAGCAGACATCCCAATTCCTTGTGTTACATTCTTAACTTTAGACCATCTTTTTCTCAACTTTTTATAATGCTCTAATCTTAATAATAATTGAGATTGCTTATCTTTCATATACCTAAATCTATCTTTATGTTTTTCTTTGTTCATTTCATATGATAACGAAGGATATATTTTTGAGGTTTCTTCCATTTTCGTCGTCGCCGCCCCCGTCGAGGTTTCTTCTATTTCTGAGGTTTCCATTTTTAAAGAAATATTTTGAATAGAATCTTCTGGTATATTGAGACTACTTGAAATTCTTAGAGAACCTAAATTTTCATCTACGTGATATTTTGTGACAACTTAAATGTTCGTCCACGTGATATTTTTCGACTGCCTAAATTTTCGAAATTTGGAGACTACCTAAATTTTTGAAAATTTGATGTTTTTGAAAATTTGTCACTACCTAAATTTTCGGCCACGTGAAATTTGGTGTCTACCTAAATTTTTGAAATTTATAGACTACGTAAATTTTTGAAAAACCCCGCAAAAGTGTGACATCCGGTGCAAGCGAAGCGACGCGCCGGATGTCATACCTAATACTACTAGTGATATGAAGAGTTTGACAACACGATTTTAAGCAATGCAATTCCAACAGGGGCTTGTACATATAAAAAATTTCTGGATTATTCATCCCCTCAATCATATAGTCCCTATTTTACCGGATCAAGACGGCAATATGGGGGTGGAATCTTTGGATCACTCGCAAGAGCATTATTACCAAAAGTGAAGGATTTTGGAAAAGCTGCAGCCAAAAGAGCTTTTAGTGCGGCTGTGAATGTTGCGAACGATGTTATTAGTGGACAGAGTTTGGGAGATAGTCTCAGATCAAGAGGAGGGGACTTTGTAAAGCAGACAGTTAGTGATGGTTTGTTACGCATTTCCAATGGAAGAACATCCAAAAACCGGTCTCAAATGTTATTGAGAACACCCATTTCAACACCATCTAAAAGGCTGCGACAGGGTTTTAGGCAAGGAAGAAAAAAGAAGAAAACTAATGCGCGTGCAAGGGTTCTATTTTAATCATGGAATGTGCAAATTCGGGTCTCCTGATATTCGACCGACCACCAATTCAGACAGATGTCAGATCGTCGAATGATGTAAGATATTACCCCATTTCCAGTATCAGTGCTGGGCAACCGATTGAATTTTTTGTTCCCGGGAGTGTAGAGGAATAGATTGAATGTGATCACATTTTTCTAGAAATTGCTGTACAGATTACCAAAAAGGATGGCTCAGTCATTGATGTGTCAAAAGACAAATGTGGCTTTGTGAATTTGCCAATTTCGTCTATATTCTCAGATGCAGCGTTGACCATACAAGAAAAGCAAATTGAGGGCGGCGACGGCATGTATCCCTATAAGTTTTGTTTTCCTACTTTAATGCAATTTACCCCACAAGCGCAAATCACTCATATGAAAGCTATGGATTAATGGATTAAAGATGAAGCAGAAAAGATGGATGATGACTCTAACAAGGGCTTTATTAAGAGAATGGCTTGGACAGATAAATGACAGAAAAAAACCTTTATTGGACCTGTATCATGTGATTTCTTCAAACAGTCCAAATTATCTTTTATCAGAAACCGATATACGCATAAAATTTCGACTAGCCGAACCTGAGTTTGCAATGCTATGCTTTGGAGCAGGGGATTATAAGTTTGACATAATTAGCGCAGTATTGCATGTCCGACGCATCACTGTATCGCCCAATGTCATAAATGAACATTCACTGGGACTTAAAGAACGCAATGCCTATTACCCTGTTCTTCATACTGAGATGACAAATTTTACGATCCCAAAGAGACAGTCGAACTTCACTAAAGACGGACTTCATCCCAAGAAAGCTCCTGAATTTATGATGATTGCTTTAGTTGAAAACTAAGCTTTCAACGGAAACAAGGTTAAAAATCCATTCAATTTTCAACATTTCAATCTTTCTCGAATGGGTCTTTTCTCGAATGGCATCTCAATTCCTGGACAACCTGTCACCCCAAATTTTGCACAAAAGTCTTATGAGGAGGCATACTATCGCCTGATGGATGCATATCACTACTTCAATACTGATGATTCAAATGGATTGACTGATAAGGAATTTGGTTCCGTATTCACTATTTATGCTTTCGACCTTACACCTGACAAATCTTTGCTAAAGCATTTTCTACTCCCTACCAACCTCACTAACTTGCGAATTGATTTCAAGTTTGATGTCCCTTTGCCAACAACTGTCAACGTTTTACTGCATGCTGTATTGAATTCCGGTATTGAGATCACATCTCTGCGCGACGTTCTTCCTGAATATTTACAATGAGTTCTTTAAGTGACGACATAGCGATTACCATCGAGAAATTTGCTCTCCCATCTACCAAGCATACCTTTCAGGTAGTACTTCAATTACATCAACTACCTAAATCAATTCGTCATTATCCTTGCTTTATTGCTATAAATACACAATCCCATAACTTGCCGGGAGAGCACTGGCTGGCGGTATACATTTCTATAGAGAAGTGTGGTGAGATATTCGACTCCTTGGCATTACCAGTGAGCAATTACTTGAGACGGTGGATGAACTCTCATGCCTTAAAAGGATGGATAAGCAGTCAAAAAGTTCTTCAACATTGGAAGTCAAATTCGTGCGGTGTTTTTGTGATTTATTACGTGCTTCATCGTCTAAATGGGAAAGAAATGCCCTTTACTTATTGTAAGACTATGAATGATGTTTTAGTAAAATCTTTCTATCATACTTTGTATGAAAAAGAAAACAAATTTTTTGCTACATTGAATTAATTTTCACCAAATATACATGGAAGCTATCATAAAGAGCGCAGTGAAAAGAGTGGCGATGTGTGTGGCTGATCGTTTGCTTTTCCATTCAACGTAAGCGTCATGAGCAGGACCAAAGAATTTCCCTAATACTTCTTTTTGATTTCGTCTATACTCCAAAGCCATCTTGTAGGAATCCTCATGCTGACGTTCAACCCATGGTTTGATGGGCAGATCCAGAAATGCTATCCGTGGCAATTCCGCTGTATCCCGTGAGGAGTTATTTGCATATGCTATCGCATTTGGAAATCTGTCTACCCACTTATAGAAATCGTTTTTTAAACGTTCGGGGTTCTTATAGGCAGAGTTCTTAACATAATGTGGATCAATTCCATGTACATGCTGTCAGCTCCATAAATCGACTTCAGATGGGTAATATACAAAAGCATGAAAAACGTCAAGCATCTTCACATTATTATCATTAAAGATAGCAGCCAACTCCTGCATTGGTGAACCTTCAATGTCGATAAAGATCATACTTATTGAGCACCTCGTTCAAGATATGAGGAATGCAAACCTTCTACTTCACTCCAAGAATGTTTGCGTGACCACTAGGAAAGAGCACCACTTTTATAGGAGACCAATGGCTAAAAATAGCTGCGGGAAAAATTTGTGGTTCGTAAGAGAAAAGGTTGTTTACGGGAATTCCATGGAAATTGAATTTTCGATTGTAAGGATAGATAAGCGTCATCGTATTGATTTTGGAAAGGAGAGCATGAATGCACCGTGTCCGTGAAGCTTTCGAAATTTGTCAATAATATCCTTACGTATAATGTAAATAAGACTTTCATCCACACGACCAATTGCTTGAACTTTATTACTAGGAAAAAATAAAACAGTTATATTCATTAGTGATTTCCATTTAACCATATGTGGTCTAGCTTGATAATATATTGCACCTTTCAAATGTTGACAAATCCATTTCAGATCTATCCGAGTGTTTGTCTCCATGATATACTGTGCATCCACCAGTTTTATTGATTGATCCATTCCTTATAAACCTTTGAATTTCCTTATTGATGCATGAGCAATAAAGAAAGCACACCTTCCGAGGAACTTTTAAAATTTTATACTGTTTCTCCCTCCATCCGTTTAAGTACGATTTCGTCGCCCATTATCAACCAGAGGTTAGAACTGATTGGCTGATTCAAATAATTTGAATAAGATATTTGAAGATCAATGATATCTCGCATAGATATTAAGTCATTAGGATGCAATCGTAGCATTCTTTTATTCTTTCTGTCATTGAAAGTAAAATGCTTTTCATTATAGGTAATGTAGTAGTTTCTATTAAGACTCCAGTACATTTGAAATGTGCTTAAAGATAACTGCATAAATTTACAAGAATTCACAAATTTACACGCATGCGTAAAGGAAGCAACTAGTCTACAAGTCACCAGAAGGAGGCAATGGTCTTTTTTTCTTCGCAGGTGGAGGCACGATTCCACTAAACCCATAGGGCACTGAAAAGTTTTTATCTACCCAGTATCTTTTATCCTCCCACAATGACAGCGAACGTTTTGAAAATGTATGCGTTCGAATCACATGATTTTTTGAAATGATGTTGGTCATTGTCTCCTTAGTTTCTTGACATGAATCGTAAACTTTGCGATAATCAGCGTGTCATCTTCCGAACCAAATGTATTTTAATACCCTTGGCTCGTCGTATAGCAATAACTCGGTCTAATATTCATTATATCTGTCAATCTCCTTGATATAGATGACCAAAGACTGTCCCTCATGCAAACAATAGGTCTCATTGGAACTCCTGGTTTGTGAATCTTCGGAAGGCCAAAAAAATTAGGCATCTGGAAATGAGTCGGACAGATGTGAAGTAATTCACTCCTTGTCATCCTGCCATCATTTGCAATGTCACTCAAATAGCGATGTAAGTCTTTTCTCAGGTTTTGACCAGGATCTTTGTTCAGCTTCTCATAAGGCCAATTGTTGATCAAGGTTGTTAACTTCTCCATGTAAACCGCTCTATCTAATACCACTGTGGCATTCCCTTTGTCCGCTGGAAGTATGATTATAGAATCATTCTCACGTAATCGTTTGATTGCCATTCTTTCCGCTGTGGACAAATTGGACTTTGGGACTCTCGCCTTGTGAACCACTGTCGAAGTCTTCTTGCGTACATAGGCTTTGTCTACTTCACTGCACCACTTGTCTACTTCTCCAGAGAAAAAACGAAGATAAAAACGAACATCTGTTTTGCGGACTCCCTAGAAACTATTGCAGTGAATAAGGATCCGTCATTTTAAACAATTTGTTTCACTTGTTCGTATGAATAGGGAAAAATGCCTTTGGACTTCATAAATTCGTTATCTTGACATTTCATCTTTCTGGCGTGCTTGATCTCTGGCAGCGTCTCAACTAACTTCGAGAGAGATGTGGGCAAAATTTTGAATGAATCAATGAATCGGATTGTCATGCAGATGTCCTTGTTTGTGGCAGTGTTTGTTGCAACTTTTAATCGAGCAGAAAGCGTTAAGTATTTCTCACGTGTGGTAGGTATTATCCTTTTTTTTCCAGTCTTTCATAAATCCAATTGCACGCCTGCAGACAAAGTGACTATCAAAGTCACTGAAGTTGTGAGTAACAACTGTGATGACATTTCGTGTCAGCTTCAAGCGAAAGTTACGTAATCCACATAGGGCGCCGCGATATTTTCCAGTTATGTGACAATGGTCCCGGACTTTGGAAACCTTTGTTCCTGAGAAGTCTATCTTACAACGAGAACAGTTTGTCTGAGACAGCCATTCATTTGCTTCGGCTACAGATAATGTCATTTTGTTTCGTGCGATGTCTTGAATCTCGGAGAAGTTTTGGCTAAATTATCAAGGTGTTCTAAAAATTCAAGCACACAGTCTCTTCCAAACCAGGTAAGTGCCTTTTCTTTATTATTTCTCTCTTGAAAGTGGTCATGCCATACTGTGTAGCATGAAGCAGATATGGGTTGATGAATCCTGTTTTCAGGTTCTATGATGCTTTCAAAGTCAGCGTAGCAAACAAGAATCGGTGATAGCTCACTTTGGAAATTTACGAACTTATACGAGTCTGTCTTAGGCATGACCGGTATTTGCAATTTTCCTTTAGAACAATGATGATAATGCACTTCCAGAAGTTTCTTTGTTGAAAAATGACGAATGTATCGTTCACAAAAGAATCAAGTGTTGAATTTTAATTTTTTCATAATATAATGCACTCAATTTGCGAATGCCACAATAGTGCCAATGTCCATTATTATTTACTAGGAGAAGATTAACGGTTCGTTTTCCAACAAAATATGGATCATTGTACCGTTCACCCAGAAGTTTCTTATCATAAACGTGAATGTTTACTTTTATATCGTTCTGCTTCTCAAATTTACTGATGTCGCTTATCTTCACCGGAAACGTTATGTTTTTAAATTTCAATTCGTTGTAATACTTCTTATATTTACTGAATCGATGGCGGTTAGCTGCTATTTGATCATAATGAATAATGGATAGCACTGCATATCGGAAACACTCATTGTTAGTACAATGCACATTGATCACTGAGGAGCTTCGCTTCAATTTCTGTGGAAGCTGATAACAGGAATTACCACTCTGATACGGAGTGATGCATATAGGAAATTCTACTTCAATGACGCTGAAAATCACCCAATTATTACATCGTTGGTTAAAGTTGTCTATATTATCTATTAGTGATGTCATATGCCGATCAAACCATGTGTCGAAGTCATAAATGAAGTCACTAGGTAGTGATGAGAAATCGAAATCATCTAATTCGTCTTCATCACTATTCTCTAAATTTGAGTTGACAAATTGCAGATGAACTATCATTTTTCCACGGACTCGTGCTCCATCCAATAATGCTGCGAAATGTGTTCGCATTTGTTCGCGATTATTTGTCAAGAAGTCCATGAGATTCACTTGCCAAGAGGTTGGAGTTAGAGAGAGAACTCTCGCCATACCTCCGAACGCCGTTCCTGCATCGTTCAGTGTCATGATTTAGTGATTCGTCTAGCTGTTTTCAACGGCTTATATACCCCTTGGAGGACTATAAAATCAATCAATCAGTTTCTATGGAGATATTAGTGTTTATGTTATGTAACTAAAAAGAACAAAGTATTATTCATTATTAGTTATTAACAGATTGTTTTATTAATTTTAGAATTTTAAGTTAAGTAACAATAATGAGAAGTATTCATCCCAAGATAAACCAATATTTCATTAGGGTGCAATTTACTTATGGCCACTCTGAACACAAAGCCAAAACAAGAAATCCGATAAAAAAGATATAATTCAAAAGTGTAAAATTAAAATTTTGCGGCTGATATGTGGCCGATATGTTCTACCATGACAGGTCGGCACACATCTGCTGGACAAGAAAAAGTGTTATTCATCATGGAAGACTGGCAAGTGGGTTTGGATGTAATTTTGTTGTGTTTTTATCGATGGGTATGTGTATGACTGTGTGTTTGATGTTGTTTTTTAGATTGTGTAAGTCTCGTTGGAAAGCCGTCATTTCCATCTTGAAATGGGTGGCATCTGTATAATGTTTTTGTGAGTCTTTCTTATATTTTACCATTTGTTCTATTGCATCGCTGTGTTCTTGTTGAAGTGCTGTGAGTTGTTGTTGCATGTGTGTTATGGTAGAGGTAGATGTCTCGTCTGTGTTGTGTGGTGTGTTCACTTCAGATTTTTCATTCAGTTCCTCCCTGGCACAGTTCAATTCAACACATACGCTTGATAGGCGTGCTCTAAGAATGTCATTTTCTAAGTTGGATCGCTTCAATTGTTCCTCAAATGAGGCGACTTTCTTGTATTGGGAAGACAACTCCTCTTCCTTTCGCTGTTGGCTCAGTGCATCCGGAGTACTTGCAATTTGTAGGCGCCGCTGATAATCGTCAATTCTCGCCCTGAGGATATTGATGGTATTGTCGTGGTCCTCCTTCTCTGTCCTCTTTTTCCTTGTCATTCTGCTCCGCTTTCTGAGCAACTTAGCGGTGACGGAAATGGGAGGTTTAATAAGGGGTCGCCTGAAGATACCCATCTTTTACTTAACGGGTGTTCTGTCCAAGTCGACTTCATGTTCAATGACTGGTGTAGTGACTGGAGTCGACCAGGAAGGTTGAGGGATACATGGATTCTTTGGCGTGCTGGAGAAGGGCGGCAAGTTTGAGCTCTCCTGCGTAAGCCGCATGTGACGCGTCCGCTTGAGACTCAAGCGTTCTCGCAGGTTCGAGGCTGACGACAAGGAGGAGACGTCACCTGAAAGACAGGAATATGCAGTTATTAGAGATCATTATTATATGTTAACTTTTTAACATGTAACATCAGCAGGGTTGTTGAATATACTCACTTTGCTTTGGGACTTCGATTGACTTATCCAGAGCCCCATCAGTTTTTCCTGAAGCATGCGTCGATAAGGACGACAAGGAAGAGAGGTCACCTGAAAGACAGGAATGTACAGTTATTAGAGATTCATTTTATGTGACAATGTGTTTAACATATGACATTAGCAGGGTTGGTAAATATACTCACTTTGCATCGGCTTCGGGACTTCCATCGACTTCATCATATGGAGAGTCGCAGCAGTTTTTTCTGAAATATGTAATGCGAAATCTTAAAGTATAACCATGAATGATCACACAATCGTTGATCATGTACTCACCTTGCAATGCAACTAAATTGGTTGACGCAATTTTGATGGAAGTTGTGGGAGGACTTGGTGGAGGGCGTGGGAGGATAGCTTGGACAGCAGCCTCGACCTCTAACGTACGCTCATGTGCTGTAAGAAAAATATGTTCATGATAACAAAGTTGATGAAACCAAAGTTGCAAAGAATATTTTTATTTTATAGAATAAGATACTTACTAGGTACACACGGTCGCATGTTTGTGGTTGAACCCATTTCCCCATCACTAGCTCGAGAGAAGAGCATGGTATGGATTGTGCTCTTGTGTTGAGGCCTTGAAATCAAGTTAATGTTATCAGAAGTCATCCTCTCAACACACTGTCTATGTTGAGCCAACCAGGTAGAGGTTGGGTTCCACTCTGTGTTGCCATCAACTAGGCAGAACCCAAGAACATCTTTCAGGAAAGTACATGTACATCCTTTCTTCTTATGTACTGACATATTGGATCTTCGGATTGCTTGATAGCATGAGGTACACCATTCATAAGAAAACTTTGAGCGAATGTCCAGTGAACGACCCATGGTAGAAAGTTGGATGGAGTTGAGAGAGGGAGGTGTTGCGATGTAGACGTTAGATAAACGAATGATGAGAGCGGTACATCAGTTTGCCTTATATATATATAATTCCAAACAAAGAAATTATGTAACATCCTGCTCTCAGGGAATCAGGGATGTACCAATTGTTTAACTTATGATATCACATGATATACATATGACATACCATATGATATATATGATCACATTTTTCATAACACTATGAAATTATTTGTTTAAATTATGACCATGATAGTTGTCATTCCCATGTGATAATCAGCGTGCTACACCAGATGTATTTTCAATAGTTATAATGCTGTACGTGTGTTAGAAGGGAGGAAAAGAAAAGGAAGAGAAGAAGAAGAGGAAAAAGAGACATTAAGCAAGCAGCAATAATTTCGAAATTTTTCCAAGTTTTTTTCAACCACAGGTCGCATGCGCGATGGCCGCGTGGTTGAAAAAAACTTCGAAAATTTTTCGAAATTATTGATGCATAGTTAGTACACTGTAGTGATGAATATTCATGTCACAACCGAATGCTGTGTACATGAGTGTTATGTAGACCCATCTATCTGAAAACTACGTTTCAATTATGAACCCAATGAAAGATGAACAGATAAAATACAACATGACTTTTGAATAAATATATTAATTAATCAAATTTCAGTTTCCGAACATTGATCAGAGAGCACATTGGTATAGGGCGCTCTCTTTTCAATGGAGCATTGGGGCACTCAGGAGTGTAACTTATTGGCCTGGTGGCCTCACCGTCTTCTACCGGGAACTTCAGTGGGATCACCTTCTGCGGTGCACTAGGCACCTTTGGACATGCGCCCGCTTCTGCTGTCAATGCTGCTCTCTCCATTCTCGTCTTCTTTCTTGGTACTAATGGTACGTTCTTGCATGGTACGGATATGGGTGATGAAGACATGGCGAATTTAAATGGAGGTAATGAAGCCAACACAGATACTGGGAGCGTTATGTACACATATTGGGGTAGATGACATATTTATATATACAGTTGATTACGCAATGACTCTAATCGACCAATCACATCAACGAATGATGACTCATCAGCTATCACATGTCCCATCTCTGTATTATGTGACATGGGATTATGTGACATGGGATTATAGGACATGGGATTATGGGACATGGACTATGTGACATGGGATTATGCGAAATGGGATTATGGATCATGGCCTGAAAGTTTTTGAGACAATTTCGAGTCGGTCTTATGCACAAAAAGATGTTACATTTCTCACACCTGTTTTGTGTCAAAGCGTGACACATTTTGCTGCGCCTTCTATTGTCTACTGTGATCATATCGGGCCAGTGAGCAATTTTATCAGTCCTTGTGTCGATATGAGGTGTGAGGCTTGAATGCCTTCTACATCCCAATCGTCTTCGCCAATCATGCTTGGTCGACCACGCTTTCTCGGTGTTGTCCATTGGTCACTTGTCTTCCTCAAAATGCACAAGGAGTTCGACACTTTCGAGGAGAATGCCAGCAGATCAAGTCGATCTTTAGATGGTACTTCACACTGATCACAGTCTCTTTTGTAATTAATCCAGGCATTTACTTATGCATTTATTTTGCATCAGGAATAACAAAGAATGTGCGTACCCGTCGACCGAATCTCTTTCGTGTATACTCCACATCACAATCCATCGCAATTGAAATGAATTGGAAAGGCTCATACGTCTGTATTTAAAATCGTCTTTGTCTTCATCTACCCATGCATTTCATTCGGAAAGCAGCCAATCGATGCCACAGGGAGCTTTCTAGCTATGATATTGTGACGTCACAGGAAGCGTCATAGCCATGCACCGCGATGAATTCCATATATTCACTCTTCAATGCTAAGGTTATTGAGCAAGAGTGCTTCAATGAGTTTTGAATGTAAGGTGATGACTGTGAATTATTTTGCCCGTCAAGTCCGGATGTGTCATATATGATACATAAAAACAAATTAAAATTTTACAGGGTAAATGAAGGATATAATGATGATCCCTATTTGTGCTTACCCGTAGCAAAATTTTATGCAGTCGGATGTATCTGGATGCATCTGACTGCACTTAGATGCATAACAGGATGCATCTCAATGAATCCTAAAGGATTCCAATGTGCATCCAATGCAGTTACCTTTCAACCATGAGCCTCAACTGCAGCTGCACTGAGAGTTGTGGAAGAATCGAATGCTTATGGAATGCATCCGAGTCTCTGTAAATGCAGTCATGCATCCCCGCTCACCGTGCATTGTTGAATGTGACAGTTCTGCAATCAATAGCGCAAGCCAAACGACCAATGCAATGCACTGCTGAATTTTCAAACATCCCGAGCTAGAAGACATCTTGTTTCCTTCCGTCGCTGTTCGTTTGACTACCTGTTGCACATGGCGTTGTGGATTTGTTTATTTGCTCAATGCACAGTGCTTCATTTATTCAACTGAGTCTTAAGGTAAGTTTGTAAAAAGCCGCAGTACCTCTGGTTTTACTTAGATTCATTATATATCGCAGTCACTTCAAGAATTCCGAAACTCCTGATATGATAAGTACAAGTATTAAGTCGTGATAAGTAGTTCCAGCGGATCCAACATTTCTAATCAATTCAGAAGAATGTCTGTAGGACACTTCGATTCATTTCCGAGAATGGAGTGATCCCCGAATAATTCGAGTTTCAGAATGTCTATACTATAACAGTGAAAGAATTTTTTTAAGATGAATCCATTTCTGCATCTATGCCTCCTATACTCTCCAACCAAAAAGTTTGCTTATAGATTTGCTTTTGTGATTGCTATTTTCTATATGCAGATGGTCTGCTCAATTAAAATATCTTATGGGATTATTCTAAATTTCAAATCTATCTGTGGGCGCTGCTAATTGCAAAAATCGAGGTTTGAGTGATCAGTAATCTTCACTACTACTTATAGCATATAAAGTCCACATTTGCCTAAAACCAAAAGTTGCAATAGACCCCAATCTAACTTAAAATACACACTGTCTTCTGACGTACGTGCACAATGCACATGTATACTGCAATCTGTCCACTTTTTTGCAGCTTCAATCTCATCCAAACATAGGAATTTTTGTAAAAATGAATCTCAGGATTGAATATGTTGCCTATAATCTATGAATAAATTCATCAACGAACTGTTGACGCTCTTTGAAGAAGAAACTGTGCATGTCAGTAATCCGAAGATATCTGCATGGATTCATCTCCTCAAAGGTAAGTTTTCATTGTATGCGGCGTCCATTATTGCGACGAAACTCTTAGACCTAGATTGATATCATTAAATAACTAATCTTTCAATCACATTGAACATAGGAAAGACTTTTGAACATTAAATAATCAATTAATTTATTAAACAAAAATATAATTACAGCTAAAATAAAAAAAGGAAGAAACCTTAGATTGGTGTATATAATGAATTTGTGTCCACGCGAGGCTCTTCTCTCGCCATCGTCAACAAGAATTATTCGTTTAATTCTAATATCATCAGGTTATTTTGTCATGTTATTTTTGTGAGATCAGGCTCGGAGTAAATGAACTTTTACCAATTAAATTACAAGTACAAAGGCTTCCACTATTTCATCAAAAGAATAAATCTCAAAGAATTATATTTAAAACACTATTTCAATTTTATTTCAAAGCAATTTCTGCTCATATCTCGAAGCATCTGTTCATTAATTCATGCAGGAAACTTCTTCAAACGAAAGCGAAAATGTGTCAACAAAATCATTCATGTGCACGTAGAACTTGAAAAACATGTTTTAATGCAAAAATATGATTTTGGTATATATTTATTTCTAATGCATGTGGCATCAATTCTTGATGAAATAAGTTGAGATTGCATAAGGATTGTTCCTATTAGTATTGAGATATTCACAAATGCAAAATCTTTGAATATGAAATTATCTGCTAATTCTCTGAATTTATTATCTGCTTATTATATATGTATGTTTATTTTTATAAGTTTTTTATCTGATCAGCAATTCTATATATGAAATTGAAAGCAAGTAGGTTAATTCTCCGAACGTTTTCGGCCATTCTTTTCAGGGAGTTACGTACTATATCATTCGTACTATCAAGGAGAGATCTGCCTTTGCCCATTTCCTTATGTGACTTGGAAGAAGCACTGCGATTGTGTGTGGAGAATGTTCCTTTCCTTTTCGATGGATCTTATTATCGACAAGTGGATGGATTATGTATGGGCATTCCTTTGATCTGTATCATGAGCAACATCTTTATGGGTCAATTGGAAATGGATCTGCAGGGTGTCATCACGGACAACTCGGGCTATTATACGCGATATGTGGATGACACGTTCCTTTTAGTGAGGAACCTCTCTCAGATTTACAATTTGAAGGATATCATCAATAGCTATCACGAGAATATTGAGGTGACGTCTGAGGTGGAGATGGACGGCAAGTTGGCATTCCTGGATGTATTAATTGAACGCCGAGAGGATGGATCTTGTCATACTTCTATATTTAGAAAGGCAACCTGGACAGGCCTTTACACTCATTTCCAGAGTTTTGTGCCGTTTCATTACAAAAGTGGACTTGTACGATCACTTTTCCATAGAGCTCGGATGATCTGCACGGAGGATGCTGTCGAATCGGAATTTCGGAAGCTGTATGATGCTTTGATGGGGAATGGTTATCCTATAAATGTGATTGACCAATACATGAAGTGTACTGAAAAGGAGAAGAGTGAAGGCCCTGAAAAGAAGAAGAATTGGATAACCGTGCCGTACTTGGGAGAACCATCTGCTCTACAGAAAAGGAGAATCCGACTTTCAGTGATGAATGCATTCCCAGCCGCAGAAGTTGTGATTCGATATCACACAGTTAAGGCTCTGACTAAGACTGTCAAAGACCCCTTGCCGTCATCTGCCGCCCCCAACGTCGTATACAAATTCTCGTGTGGCTGTAGTGACAGCTATATTGGCAGGACACAAAGGCGTCTTGGAGGATGAAAGAGCATATCCCGAAGTGGCTCATAGATGGAAAGAAGAAAGATACTGGCTCCTCCATCACCAAGCATCTTGTGAAGTGCTCCAAGACACCTCCGGATCCCAAAGAGGCTTTCAGGATCCTCCGGAAAGTCAAGACCTTCAAAGAGCTCAAGATCATGGAAGCCCTACACATTCAAAGGGAGAAGCCAGTGCTCTGCTAGCAGAAGGATTATGTTTTGACTTTAGCACTATCTTTTTAATCTTTCATCAGTATTCTTGCTTCTATGCATGCATTACCTTTTGTATTGACTTCGATTATTTGACTTCTTCTTTGACATTACTTACTAATTTAACAGTAGTAGGAGCTTGTAAAATATTTGGTAGCGTAGAGCTAGTATTGATTGATGTGTTGAACACTGTTTTATCATGTGCTCGCACTTCGTGACTTGTCATTGCCAGTAACTCCATGAAAAGAATGGCCGAAAACGTTCGGAGAATTAACCTACTTGCTTTCAATTTCATATATAGAATTGTACCGGGAACAGAGTGCTTCAAATGATCAGCAATTATTGACATTTTTCAGAATCATGTTGCTTTTAGCCTCATTGTCTTCACCTGCAGGGTTGTTTCTTCATCTGCAGAAACCAAATACTAAAATGTGCTATTTTAGTGATAGGCCCTATTTGAGTTGAACGAAAAGTTTGAATTGTTTGACCTTTGACCTCATCAAATGCAATGATGTAATCTCAGAGCGATTGATAAATCATCGTTTTGCTAACCAACTTGATCAAATCCTTCGATTGGTGTATGGTTTATTAGTTTTTGTTGTCATTTCCCATTTCAAACAGTGATCTAACGGAAATGTGTAAAAAATTGGCGTTTTTTGACCTTCACCTCAGCCAAGGGATGACAATAGAAATAAAACTGATGCTGTTTTTCTGAATCCCCTTTCAATGCCTATTCCAAAAAAATCTCTTTTTAGAAGCGAATACAACATAATTGAAAATCGTTGCTCATAAAACAACAAAGATCTATTCAAGAGTTTAATCGCAAATCCAACTGAATCCTTCAGAAATCTTGAAAAGACAGCGAAGTAAATGAAATATGAAAACAAGAGCAAATCTGAATACTTCAAATTCAAAATTCCCATAGTGTTTGACGAAATCGAGTATTAAACAAAACGATTAAAGTTTACGTTTGAATCCCATCACGAAGTAGGAGGATCTTTATGCACGACACTAGTGAGAAAGGGTAATCTTCAAAAAAGCAAAAATTAATAAAAAATAATGGAGAGCGTTTTGAGCGGCGATTTTCTTTACCTTGTATTCGCTTCTAATGAAAGAGATTTTTAGAATGTGCACTGTGCAGGTATGCCGGAATTGTAGGCCTAATTCATAGGACTTCCTCTACAAATCTAATACTGTTCTCCAAAGATCGGCAATGATAAAATGATAATTTCAATGTGCTAATTTGTGTAAGATATCATTTTGCATTTATTTCTATAAATATAAATGTTGAATTATGTCCCCTGTGAATCCTTCCTTCTGTCAGCAGTACTGAACAAAAAGCTGGTTGATACATAGGCCTATGTCTCATGATTTTACAAAATGCCTGCTTGGATTCCTAATTATTGTTTTGAGGAATTCCGGGTTTATTCTTTTGCGATTTTATAACCTCAGTCTCACGAATAAATTGAAGCAAACAAAGTGTTTCCATGCGTAATTAAACTACAAATGATAAAAGGCTTACTAAATTTTGATAAAAAAGCCATAAATTTTCATTCATAAAGATTTCATGACAAAAATCAATGCGCACTTGTAAAATTCATTAAATACATTTCCCAAATACATTCATGAGAAAATCATTTTTATTAGACCCCTAATTGTTCTACGTCGATTCTGAAGCCCTCACACTGGACTGAAAACTAAATGATACAAGAATCGCATCACCAAGGCTACCAAATATAGGATAGGTTTAGGTTAAGCTTAAACTGACTTGGGGAATGTGTGCATGTTTGTTTTAAAATAACCGGACATAAATTCATATTTTGATAAGATCCTCGACAAGTTTTCAAGGAAACAGGTTTGAATGTTCTCTTGATCGGTACGAATGAGTTTATTCCTTTTGATTTCAATTTTTCACTATAGCCTGCCTGACAAATTGTATAGAAATTCAGGAATTGGTTTAGACTCGTGAATCTATTTTCTACTTGTAATAAGATATGTTACAAGAGCTTGAAATAATCCTATTAGCCTACTACTGCATTAACTTTTCTTAAATCTTAATGAAATTTTAATATTTTCTGATTCTTCATGTCAGCAACTATTGAAAACGTACATGCATAATTGAAAAAAAATATTCACACACAATTTGTCTCCCTTTGAAATACTGAAAGGTTTGGATTAAAACACTGTCCTCGAACACTGTCAATTTCTGCCTTGAAAAATTGGCTTATATTGTTGGATGCCCACTGTATTATTTCTGTTAAAGCCATAAATATAATGCCATCAGAACCATTACGTAGAAAATGCAGGTCTGCAAAGTTGACCTGTTATACCGAAATTTCCATTATCTGAATTGGTGGTAGATTTAATCACCACATACATGTATATCCGAATACATTTTCCGGTGCGTAGTGTGGTTATTTCATTGTTGTGATCAATTTCTTTATTTCAGCAATGGGTTCCGTGAAATTTCCGACCGTGTTGCCAAGCGTGAGCAAGATTGTGATAAGATGCGAACTCTTCACGAAAAATATATGGCAACATTGTAGCAAAATCTCTAACATTTCCTATCAATATAGCCTTACTGACTGAAGTGATTGATATTTTGACTTTTCGGCATTTGGTAGGCCGGCTAACAGTAGTAGGTAAGGTTGAATTATAACTAAACTTATTATCCCGATTACTACATCCGGATGCATTACTTTGGACCTGCATCTGAAATGTAGATGCATCCAGAATGCATCCGGATACATTATTTTGGGCATGCATCTGGCATATAGATGCATCCTAGAATGCATCCGGATACATTATTTTGGGCATGCATCTGGCATATAGATGCATCCTAGAATGCATCCGGATGCATTATTTTGGGCATGCATTGGAGGAGGGATGCATCCCAGAAAGCATCTTGGGATGAATCCCCCCTCCAATGCATTCCCAAAATAATGCATCCCGCTCAATGCATCTGAGATGCAATTCGTCTTGCTACTGGTACAAATAGGGTCAGCATTGAACCGTAATAATTTTTTAACTCTTATAACTCCGATGTGAACTTGAAAAAATTAGCATATTACATAGGACATCATTTTCTCCTGAAAATCAATTTTTCGGAATTTTGTTTAGCTGTGATTCCCAGCATATTAGTGAAGTCAGCTCCTAAATCAGACATATCTCATCAATAGTATATACTACTTAAAACAAAAATAATTTGGATTTTTCATGCTCAGAATTCAAAATTGTAGCAGAAGAATGCTATTGTATCATATATGATACTACATGAAGGAAAGGGTTAAATCTGTGACGGTAATCTGCCATGGAAAATGGCTAAGGGGCAAGTTGGGACCCTTAACTTTGAAAGGATCGTATGCAGTAGAATTTGGTCCTTTTGCCTTGAAAAGTAGTTTGAGAGAAAGCTATCATCTTAAATTTTGATATGTTACTTAGCCAAGCTTAAGTCGGGACAGTGGTGTCTCATCTTGCCCCATATGTTTTGTTAATTTAAGACTTAATTAATCAGAATTTGCTCGTAGCATTTCATTGTTTTATCAACATTTCTATCTATTTTATCATGATGTATTTTTATAGCGTTTAACATATCTACTTGGTTTCGATGTCGAAGGATGTTAGAGGCTCAAGCAACTTTCGTTGCATTGAAATACGAATGAGATAATTCCATATTTTGAAAACTGAAAACGCTTTAGTTGTAATAAAATATGCATACAAAACTAAAAACAATCTATTTAACAAACGTGTTGCCTCAACATGATCCCTAAGTTAAAGCATTCATCAGGCAGGTTCGACATTTGTCGTTTCCAAAGCACTCTTCACACACCCAGTGACTACATTCCACACACAGAAACCACTCAAGACCAGATAAATGATAATTAGCATCACACACAGGACAATTATCACTCATATGCACAGAATTTTCGCCTGTATTTCTCCGTGTCTTTTTAGTTGAGAGTTTGGAAACTTTCTTTTTTTCGGTATTTTTCGATTTCTTTTCTTTATCTTTTGTTTCTACACGGCTCGATGTAGATTCGATATGACTTGGATCTGTAAGCCATGTACATGCAACTCGTTTCCGTTTCTTACTCGAAACATTTCGAGAATTTGTTGGAAACGGTCGTAAAATTTCTGGTGATACAAGGGAATTGACACTAGCCACTTGCTCGATTTGAGAAGAGTCTAAAGTCACGACTGCTCGCTCTTCAGTTTGAGAAGAAATATCTCCATCACAAGCCACGACTGCTCGCTCGCTAGTTTGAGAAGACGAATCTCCAACGCCATCCAAGACCGCTCGCTCGCTAGTTTGAGAATACAAATCTCCAACACCATCCAAGACTGCTCGCTCGCCAGTTTGAGAAGATGAATTTCCACCACTAGCCACGACTGCTCGCTCGTCAGTTTGAGAAGAGATTTCTGCACCACCAGCCATGACTGCTCGCTCGCCAATTTGAGAAGACGAATCTTCACCACTAGCCACGTCTGCTCGCTCGTCCATTTGAGAAGTGATGTCTGCACAACCAGTCATGACTGCTCGCTCGTCAGTTTGAGAAGAGATTTCTGCACCACCAGCCATGACTGCTCGCTCGCCAATTTGAGAAGACGAATCTTCACCACTAGCCACGTCTGCTCGCTCGTCCATTTGAGAAGTGATGTCTGCACAACCAGTCATGACTGCTCGCTCGTCAGTTTGAGAAGACGATTTTTCAATACAAGCCTCGTGTTTTTTCTATCAAAGGAAAAACCATTAGGATTATTGAGAAAACTACATGTATAATTGAGTTAGGTATAATGATCAAATTATAAATTGCAAATCTAAATCAAAATGTTATGTTAAGATTTAAGATGAATAAAAATATTTGATTTCTTACCGAGGATATCCAAATTGATAATTTCGATTTCAATAGGCCTTTCAGTTGTCTGGGATGGGGCAAATTCTTCTGGTCCAAACACCTGGGAATTGAAAGGCCAAACACCAGTAGTTTCGAATCCTCGCATGGCATTTTGTATAGTTGCCGCCCTAGCATAAGCGATCCTGAATCTTTCCGCAACCTCCCACTCTGATATGACTTTCCCTGGATTGACTGATATCCAGTCGTCACATGCCTGATTATAACATGCTTTAAGAGGCCCATAAACTGATCTATCAAGAGGTTGCAGCTTTTGACTGCAATGTGGGGGAAAGCTTAACATTTCAACATCATTTTCTTTGGCGAATGTCAGTGTTTCAACTTGCAGGTGGCTGCTATGGTTATCCAAAAGCAATAAAACTGGTGAGATTTCTGTCGGCCGTACAAATTCAACAAAATGCTTGAGCCATTGAAGCAGTCATCCATCCGTTCGGTTGGTAAGCTGCTATTGAATCTGGAGGGGCGTGAGCAATAAGATTTGGTTTTGCACGAACACGTGGGAAAATAAACATTGGAGGCACATATTGACCAGCGGCTCCCGCACAGCATACAGCAGTAACATTTTTGCCACGTTCCTGGCTGACCACTTTGCCCACTTGTTTCTGACCCTTGGCAGCATAAATAAACCTTTCCTGGATTTTGAGTAGTCGAAATTCCGGTCTCGTCAACATTATATATTTGGCTTGAAGTAAAATTAAAGCGGCTGTATAATTCCCTAAGTAAATCAAAAAATTTCCTAACAACAACAGCATTGAAGCCTGCTGCCCTTGCTATACTCGTTGCCTCTGGCTGACGCAATGAAATATTCGGGCTACGTGAAATGAATCCACATAACCAGTCCTTTCCTGCAGCTTTATCTCTGTCCCATGACTCCGGGTATGGGCATTTATTGACGATAGCAAGATCGTACGCAAATTTTCTAAGAGCAATAGTACCATACCCAGGGAATCTGTCATTCAGTTCTAAAATATATTTTCTTAAAAGAGTTTCTAAATCGTCTCCGAGTACTATGGAAAATCTCCCTGAATTTGTTGGAATGCGATTTTGTGAAACAAAGCGACTTAGAGTGGTTTTAGGTATGTCATAAGTAGATGCAGCAGATCTAAGTGACATTTGTTTGTTTTTGATGGCTTCCACGGCAATCGAAATATTATCAGGATCCTTCCATTCCTTGGGCTTTGTTTTCCGAACATAATTTCTAACCATATTTGATCTACAAAATAATAATGTACCGAATTAAGTACCGAACAATAAAAACTGAATAATATATCCTACGTTAAGGTCATTCAACTTATCGGTGCATATTCGTTGGTTCAGTATATAACGAACTTTTATATATATTAATACATATTCAGTATATACATATGTACAATTATCTATAAATAGATTGTTGAAATAACACAAACCTGAAGCTGATTTTTCAGAGTACCGTAAGGTGGGGCAAGTTCGGACACCAACGTCGTCTGTCCCAACGTGCCCCAATTATAATGTCCCAACTTGCCCCATTTCACTAAACTGTTCTCTATTGTATTTCTATGTCTGATAAAGTGAATATATTTTCCGCCCAACTTCTAATCGTAACTTAAAACATGAATAGTTCGGTTAACTCACTTGTCACGCACAGGAAGACGGCTTGAGGGACTGTAGATGCACTCGAAGCAAGCGTAGTATTATAAAAAACAGCGCAGCTGTGACGGTTTGTCTAGTTCATCTGGTTGGATTGATGGAGTCACATCGAATAACCAATCAGAGAATAGTATGACTGTGAGAAATTCCTGACATAAATTTCAGATATCAAATATCATTACAGCCAGAGAAAATCGTTGTGTCCCACCTTGCCCCGTGTCCCAACTTGCCCCACTCTCCCCTAGAGCAATGCAGGGAGCTACAACGTGGCTACTGGAAATCACTATCTGACAAAATCTCATAATTGACTGACAGTGACACATTGCACAGACGGGAATTGCGTGAACAATTAAGAACAAAGTCGAAATTATTCTAGTATTTACATTGTGCTGGCAAAATAGCAGACTTTATTAATTATTGCTGGCGCACTAGCATAAGTGACAAGTCAACAGTGTATTAAGCTTAGCATGACGAATACCCGTCGAAATTTTATTAACTTGCTAATTGCAATTCTGAAATTTACCCGGTATGGTTTCAACTCTAAATAGGCAGTTGTGTCGATGTTGAGAGATGTGAAAAAGACCTGCTGATTATTCGTGATATTGGATGAAATGGCATCTGTTCAGGTGTTCCCCATTTCTCAACTGAGGAACTCAATTGCAGCTCAATATTTAATTATCCTATTCACAATAAAGACAATACAGTGAGAGACAACAATTGATGCCTCAGTGTAAAATCAAATGGACATGTCATGCAAAAGAATATAATAAGTTAAAAGAAATGTACTGTGAATGGAAGTACATAAAAAAACGAAAGCGATGCAGTCCCGTGTACTGCTCTATAAGGAACGGATAAAGCGGAGAAATAAAAGTGACATTTTCATTCGTGGAACGTAGAAGAATGAATCTACTAATTATCAGGAAATGTTGGTAGCGTGCAATCAATGATTAGTTTGGAATATGTAACCCATGCAGACTTTAGTAGAACTTTCATTTTGAGCATACTTTCCTTTAATTTTATGGACATAATATCATTTTAATTTAATTTTTAAAGCTGAACGTGGATCTTTGTTTACAGAAACTTTGGTCTTCCTATCGGTCTTCCTATCGGGACTCTTTATGTTCCAAAAATTCTGGAGACAAACCTACTACCACATGGGTCTTCTGTTCGCTGGATTAGACTTTTTATTTGGGGAGGATAAGATATTGCGTATCGTTGTTTCTGCAGAAGCTATTAAAGCCATTGATAAGAAGCTCAGAGCGTGTGGACATTACCTCCCAAACTTTGTTGAAGACATGGAAAAACTTGACCAGTTTCATTTCAATGGTTTGTTAAAATGTGTGTCCATGGACTGCAGTGTATGGAACGAATGAGGAGGCAAGCAACATAATTCAATACCACATTCGTTGGCAAACTCGATGCTTTCGACTGTGATATGAGAAGTGTGCCCATCCAAAAATAAGATGCGTTTTTCCCCTAGGTTCTATGCAGCGACGATAGAAAGATAATTGTGACATGCCAATCGTTGGTGAAACTTCAAAATTCAATTAATTATATCAGACGCCAACAGTGTACGACAGTTGAATCAATGAAATTGAAATATTTATTGAGACGAGCGCATTGTGTCATAGATATTGCATTTTGCAACATAGATATGTGATAATCAGAGATCTATGGCTTCATTTGGACGACCTAATAGTTTTGCAAATAAAGTGTCCAACCCACCCCAGTCTACCTTATATGCAACGCTGTACTGTGCATATACACAGCACTAAACGCATGAAGATATAAATTATACATGATAAAGAAGGCGGTTATTCTATTATAACCTGTTGAAGAGAATTGATAATTATCCTAGGAATATGCAAAGGATTCTACATAAATTTCAAGAAAATAGCCTGTAAAAGAATTGCTCCAGAATAATCGTGGATTGGCACTGAAAAGTACACCTTGATGTTGTCTAGAAGGAAGAACATTGATTATCCTTCAAATCTGTGACGGTAATCTACCATGAAAAATGTCGAAGGGTATTATTTTTTATCTTGCTCGACTAGGAGGGCAATATACATGTCATAGAAATATTCGTATAATCACATTGGTTGTTGAACATTTTCCATAGATGAAGAAGATAAGCAATTCTATGAATAGCGCGGGCAAGAAAATCGTAGAAATCCTCGTCCGCTTTGCGGTCTTGGATTCCTACATTTTCTTGCCGTTCTGGCTTTATCCATTTTGAATCATGATTGATACCAATATGGCGATGCTTCCGATAGGGAGACAGAGCACTGTCCCACCTGGCAAGTTGTGAATAATTCCGGAATGTATAAACATGACAATCCTAAACTCTAGTGAGCGAATACTCCAACAGTGGCTAGATGAAAAGGACAATTAATTACCAATGACATTATTAGTATCAGAAAAATCATTATGTGGTTTATCGATGAGGATACTAAAATTACTATTCATTTCAGTACACCTTTCAGTACACAGTTCCTTTTGAATACATTGCAGTTGCCATTCCCCTTGGTACATCAAAGACCTTCAAATTTCAAAAACAAAGGATCACGTAAAATATTCGAAGAAAAGACGATCTTTGAGAAAGGAGAGGCTAATTGATTTATTATCCAAGAAGGTAATACAATACAGAAAAGATTGGTAGAAAACCAAACGAATAATTATTTTTGAACAGAGAAAAGCGCTTTCAGTCTTTGATGGAGCAGGGGAAAATCTCAGCTGTTACAAGGTGCATAGAAGAAACAAGTTTTCCTTCACTATTATTCAGGATGTTTCAGAAGAGCTTGATGCGAAGAATCCTGATCCTAAACATGCTGAATTAGGCAGCAAATTCAAAGGTCCTCTTCTGAAGAAAACATTCGAAGAAGATATTTTTGAAGAAATAGACGTTGATACAATTCAAATTGCTGCAAAGAAAGTCAGCGGGGCAGCCGATCCTTCAGGAGCCGATGCTGATATGTGGAAGCGACTTTTGTGCTCCAAGCAATTTAAAAAGAAACCGTTGTGCAATTGGTTGATTTTACACAAAACTTGATTATAAAAGAAATTGAGCCTTCATATTTACGAGCACTTGTTGCTGGCCGTCTTCTACCATTAGACAAATAATCTGATGTCAGACCTATTGATGGAATAGGTGAAAGTCTTAGACGAATCATCAGCAGCTCAGCAGTTTCATTTTTGAAACCAAAGCTTGTGGCAATAACAGCACCATTATAAGCTTGCGCTGGTTTAATAGGTGGTCTTGAAGCATCTATTCATGTCACGAGAAAAATTTATCATGATCCGAAAACGGAAAAAAAATTATTAGTAGATGCTAGCAATGCTTTCAAGTTTCAACACCCTCACTGGAAAAGGAGAATTCAAAACATTCAATATCCTAAAATTTCAATTTTCATTGTAACTTTCTGCGGTGTTGAATCAGAATTAGTTATATCTATTATCTTAATATCGTACCATATTTATAATAGAATCATATTATAGGCACGGAATATATATTATATCATATTATATAATAGGCACGGAATCAATGGACTTCTATGCAGTCAGCACCACAGTTCTAACTGATCTGCTGAAGGCACAGCAATAAATTGTTTATCTGAATTTGACTGGAGTGGAAATTGAGTCAAGGGCGCAGCACATTGTAGGGAACTATGTTGGGGCATGAAGAACCAATGAAAAGCTCAGAATTGCACATGTGACTTTTGTGTAACTATTGTGTATTGCAGAAAGCTTTAATTGCATTCTAGAGATCTCATTGTTATCAATTTCTATGGCTGAAAAATTGTACGCTATCAACCATTTTCATCATTTGATGATGAAACTGGAGCAGGAGCAGTGAAGGATTTGCAAACATAGTGGGACCAAATTGTGGATGGGAAAATTTGTAGCAATATGGCCCTATATTTGGTTACTATCCGAATGCCCCAAAAACAAGGCTTACAGTGAAACCGGAACTACGAGTATATAATAACTCCAAACTTGTTTTCTCTCAAATTAATATCACAGCTGATGGTCATAACTATCTTGGATCCTTTATTGGAAATCCTCAATCAACCGAAAATTTTGTGAAATCGGAAGTTCATAGATGGACGAGACATGAAAACCGTGGTAAAGATTGCTGAATCAGAACCGCAGTTAGTTTATGCCACATATGTATACGGAGCAGTGCATGACCGTAAATTCCTCAATTACTCAATACCAATCACATACGAAGGATGCATACCAAAATATTTTTTGGTATATTTCTGCATTCGCTTGGTATATATTTGTATGCCTTTCGTATGTTATTTCAGTTGTGGTATGCTTCACACAATAAAGCCAAACCAGCACAATATTAAAGGACAACATCAATGATGTCCAAAATAGGTTGATTTAAGGCTTTTTGTCAATGAAGAACAGACTACTGCTGCATGGTTCTTACTGCCGTTTTGTAAGTAGTGAGATAATGACATTCAAGAGTCAAACTTACAAAACTGAATTCGATTTTAATGCATGTAAGTCCAAGGCATTTCATAAATAATAAATATAATAATAATTAATATTCAACCATCAACAATTATGCATTATGCAATTTTGAAATTAACCATATTATCAATCCGAAATAAAAACACATTGTAATTTATGAACGCAAAAATAGTTATGTTTGAGATATATAAGTCAACATGGTCGCACGAAAACAATCGTTTCAATGAATTGATGTTTATCAACTTGGCTCATAAAGTAGAGCTAACTAAACGTCCTGTTGATGTTGCTAGACAAGTAGCAACGAGGACAATCTCGTGGAGCATTAAATTCACAATAAATCTAATCTAGTTAAATGCCACACTATCACAAAGAATCACAATATCACGAAGTTTGCTAGAAATAGCACTAACATACTGTTTTCTTTTTATGGAACACTTTTTTTATCAGTATGATGTTAATAATTAGTGAATTAACTGTTTTGTCTAATTTTGATTAATAAAAATACGTATGACTGGATGACCCAAACTACGTTAAAAGCAGAAACGGAGGCACTGATAATAACCACTCAAGATCAACAAGCACTGACAACAAAGGCACACAAGAAGTAATAATGAAGACAACAACAGATGTAAAATGAAGAAGGTTCCACGAAATGAATGGTGATGAAGACAAATGCATTGATCCCATCATATTCTTATGAAGTCGGAAGTCGGAAACGTTTATTTTTCAATAATGAAAACACGTTGATTATTATGATGGTTACAAATTTTGGATGAATACAGATTACGATGCACATGACAATTTGTGATGATATCTATTTACAATTTCGAGAATGAGACAATGAAATGCTAGCTGAGATGAAATAAAATAATGAGTCACGCTGGAAGGAGAGGACCTGCAAATGTAAAATCATTCATCATTGGATGTATTCATGTCTAATAATGGTCACGAGATATTAGTTGAATAACATAAACGGCATAATGAAGTTAGTGTTATATTTGAGTATCAAGATTGATAAATTCCTTTCCTATTCGATTTGCTAGGTATAATCATAACCATTTCTTGAACATGAGTTCCGTAGCAGAAAAAAGGGTCTTGTCTATCATTACTACATAGTTACATAAATAATTTAATACATAATTACATAAATAAATGAATATCAAAGTTCAACTTACCTGTAGTTCAGAGGAAAATCACGCGTTTTTAATCTGTCAAAATTCCACGCAGCTCCTTCAGCACGAAAATGATTTAGACTGATCGTCGACAATCTTTCTCAATACGATGCATGTGAATATTAATCACCTAACAGCTACGCTTCCGATTTCTTTATTGTTCTGATGTCATTGGCCATTCTACAGTGTTGGCGGAAATATTAGACCGCTTCTCAAAAGTATCGTACATGTATCGTTCATTCGTTGGTCGTCTAACAAGATGAGGGGCTTGATAATTCAACTCAAAAGTTGATTCGTCCGAAAAAAGAACTTTTGCCCAGTCACCGTTATCTAAGTCGCCATATTGATCAGCAAGACAACGACGCTGACTTCGCATCTTCTTCGTCAAAAGTGGTTTCTTCGCAGCTCTTCTGGCAGATAAACCAAATTTTCTCAAACGATGCTTAATTTGGGTGACACCGAGATGTATTCCTTCTTCAGACAGTATATTTACAATTTTTGATGCTGGCAAAAAAGGATCTTTCACTACCATTCGTCGAATCTTTCGATCAGTTTGTCTGGTGGTCTCGTCGGTCTTCCTGTTCGCTGACGACTCTTCAAAGAACCGGTATCTTGAATTCTCTTGAGCGTATTGAACACAGTTCCTTTGGCAACCTTCAATCTTCTTGCAATTGCCTCGTTAGAGTATCCTTCTTCTTTCAACAGTTGAATATTTGCGCGGAGCGATTCACTCAAGTCCGGTTTCTTTCCCATTGCGAGCAAAATGTAAGATTGCAAGCAGATATTCAAATTTGAATATTTTGACAGCTAATCGATGCGTCTAGTTGGAAAGGCGTGAAGTTGATTTCTATGGCAACGTCTATAGTTGAAAAGACGTGATGAGGTTGATTTCTATGGTATAGATATCTGATACAATGAATAAGTATATCTGTCTACAGTGTATTATCGAAACTGTGATTTTACTGCTTTTCAATGAAGCGGTCATAATATTTCCGGCGACACTCTAATGTATTTCGGTTACTTCAATAGATTACCTACATTCAGTTTCTGCATCGTGTCATAGAAATCGTATTTAGAAGCATCAATACAGACAGTGGCGTAGCAGACCACCTCAGATGAGGTAATCTGAGTCCAATGAAAGAACCGGGAAAAGAACGTAGGCCTACATGTAAATTCCAAGTCAATTTTTAGTCCTTTAGGCGCATTGCTCAAAATATATTTTTTATTATTATAATTTAAAAAGCAAAATCAATTTTCATTCAAAATTTTCATCATTTTCAAATTCAATTTCAACTCCATTTCCACTTATAGTCATTACCAAAAACAATACAGGTAAATCATAACACTATAACCTGATGTATTTACTTACGATATAACAACTTTACTTGACGATCTTTCATTGAAGCAAACTTGTCGATAATTGTGTCAACGAACGAACACTCTCCTGATAAGTGTTTGAGAAGAGAAGTTTCGATGCTTAAAAATACCAGTTGTTTCATGCGTTCTTGAGTCATGGTGGAACGCAGGTAGGTCTTGATTCGCCGAAGCACACTGAAGGTTCTTTCACATGTCACCGATGTTAGAGCAATTGTTTGTGAAGCCATTAATGCTTTAGAGACAAGAGGTAGAGCGTCACACAAATCCAAGGAATGCATTTGTTTAAGAAGGGTAGAAGGATCATTTGCTTCTCCAAGTGCCACTCGCAAATCTGAATCAGTGAATAGAATGTGTAATTCGTTGCGCAACTTCTCTTCTTCTTCTTGAACTAAATCTGGGTGATGTTTCTTCAGTTCATTCACAAGTCGTACAACTTCAAATGCATCAGCTTTCAGTACATCAAATCTCGATGGCTGAAATAGTTTTATCCACTGAAGACTTTCGATGTTTTCAAATCGTTGGTCTAACTGAAAAATTAGTGTATCGATGATTTCGTACATTAATCGCTTAAGTTTATCCTTCTCAAATTGGGATGACGAAGATGATGGCTTAGGCCTACTTGGAGTGTAACCGCTGTCAAGGAGATGTTGCTCGTTGATTTGTGGGACTCTCTTTTCATGATTAAAAAAGTAAGGCTCATATTGCTTCGCTTCCTCGACGAACGTTTGAAAGGAAACTTCAGAGCGTAGTTCACACAAGTTTGCACGATAGTCTGCTACCTTCGAAGATATTTCAGCTGGATCAATCATCACACCTTGAAGTTTCTTTGTCATCATGTCGGATAATGCGAAAACTTTACGAAAAAAGAATAAGAGAAACACATTCTCACAATTTCCCAATTGATATCGCAATCCTTTCGCTTCAGCGCGGGTGTAGCAATCAATTGAGCAAGCAGAGGACTCCGAAGAAATATTTTCTAAAACATTGAAAATTTCACAATACTTAGAAGAAATAGCACAGACAGATTTTCCTCTCGTCAACCAACGCGTAGTTGACGCAAAAGGCAATGGACTGGATAACATAGAAGCACGTTTTGGTGAAGCGCGAAAAAATGTTGTCAAATTTTGCAAAAATTCGAAAAATATTGATACCAACGGAATATTCTTACTGACACTTTGTGCTACTAATGCCCATTTGTGTGCATAACAATGAACGAAGTTTGCTGAGGGCCAAATCTCCTTGATCTTAGTTTACACTGAATTGTGCTTACCCATCATGTTACTTGCACCGTCGTATGACTGGCCGATCACTGAAGTATTTTTGGTTACACCAACGGACTCAAGACTTTCACATATTACACAGGCAAGATTGTTAGCTGATCTGTCTGCTGACACATTGACAAGGTCAATCAGATGTTCGAAGACCGATCCATTGTGAACAAGTCGGACACTGACAGCCATTTGACTTGAATTTGAAATGTCCGTTGTATCGTCAGCAATTATAGATATAAAAGGAGCACCTTTGATTCGATTCTCGATTTCACCGCGAACCTGATCATACAAACACTTAATCAAGTCGTTTTGAATATCAGGTGATAATCCTGAAAATGGGAGACTGTGATCAGGAGAGACACAATTTTTAATCAGCGGATCAGAACTAAATTCACTGAGGAGCTTAATCAATTCAATGAAATTTCCACGATTTGGACTGTCAGTGCTCTCTGAATGACCTCTAAAAGAAAGGCCTTGGCAAACAAGGAAAAGAGCGGCTTTAATATGATGTCGCATCATTTCTCTGTTCTTCCTCACTTCCTCGTTGTGCATATTTCTCAAAGTTTTGAACTCCTCATTTAACATTTCATCGATCCTTACTTTGCCAATAAGTTTAAGAGAGGTGATCGCGGCCAGATGCGTAGGAGATTTTATATGTCTCTTCACATGATTAGAGAAATTCGCCAAGTCGAGTAATCCTCTCGTCGATGAAAACACTGTCGTTTTTGGTTTAAAGATAAGGCACGGAAAGCAGAAAAGTGTCTTTCTAATGGGGCAACCAGTCAGCCATTCGTATTTTTGATATTGCACACTAAGATTGCACTTTCTCCTTCCTTCAAAGGTGAAAATCGGCTTATCTCTTCCTTTAGTTTTTAGTTCTATTTTCTTTGCGTAGGATAAAGGAGAATTTTGTAAATTTATCAATTCCTCGACAGTTGCCATGAGTATTCTCCGTTATAAGTAGCGATGTAATTGAGTAATAGCGAAGACCGGAGAGGGTGGTTACACTCTGCTAGCAGATATTGATTCTAGAATATCAGACAGCAGACACATGGCAGGAGGGCGACGCAGAGAGGAGACGTATCATTACAATGTTTGCTGCATCCAGACCAATCAGAGGCGCGCTATTGATAACTCTACTGCTGTACAGGTGTGATTCTGTCGCGAGATAGAATACTCGTATCTCTCCGCCTGTGTTAAAGAAGTTTTGTGAATTGGAAAACGGAAACATCGAACAAGATTATATGACCTTCATGTTAATCAAAATCCTATCATCACATATTTGTAATTTCATTTTCGTTTGTAAATTCCGGTGTATTCTCAGATTATTAGAATACTATAGGCGCTACGCCCCTGAATACAGAACGGTATGAAACGTGTTCTGATATCATTGTATAAGGTGCCATTCCCAGAATTAGGCAGGTTGTCTCTTTAGTCCAGGAGAACAAGGTTTTAACCCGTACAAAATTCGTGGTACCCTGAAGATTGGCATACATGTAGTTAAGATTCTGCTTATTAACATATCAAAAGTCACAGTAAATCCGTCCTGTGCTCTCTGAGTAACAGCCTCCCAAAGATGGCATATTGCATGATGTTTCCGAGGTCTATTTTGATGATATCTGATTCCCTATTGGTGCGTGCGTAAATCAGCTGACGCTCTCAACCAATGAGCGTGCTGCTGGCAGTGAGTGGAAACTTGATTTGCAAAATATTTATGATCAAGCGTTTTTTTTTTGGAGTGTTTATCATAGGTTTTACCCTTCAATCTAAAATCTAATGGATTGGTTAGCTATCATCAAGATTAGTCGCGGAAAATGAAGTAATTGTGACAGTGCATTAACCGTCCATCGGTCATTTATAGAGAAAGTTATTGTTCAACAATGCTTTTCAGAACTATGTTGGATCACTGTCGCTTCACAACTTCTAGCTCAGAGCAATGAAAAAATGTGATTGTAACTGAAACACGCTAAAGTGCGGATATCACATATGATAAGATATAAAAATTATCTATATATAACAAATGTAAGATAGTCCAGAAAATGACTCATTAAGTCTTCACTGGGCTGAACACACGGATTCTTAAAATTTCACAAGACAAGAATGAAAGTATGAAAATAAAACTGGGCAAACCAATACTAAAACAAATATATATAAGAATTTGTACAAGCACCTCATCAGCAAAATAACCAACTGACTTCGTGTCGATAATAAAGTCACAATCAATTCTCAACTGCATTTTCATCAAATGCTCTGTGTGTCTAATGGACTTGATGACTTGAAATCATATTTCTGTCTCTTTTTGACGATGTTTCTTTAAGGAAGGGAGCTAGAAATAAAGAAATCATCGTTGTCAGATAGATACATTAAAATTACAAAATTGTAGGAGGAACTTCCTAAGAAAACTAATTTCTTTACTGATCGATGTTTTACAATCCACACTGTTTTTTGGAAAACCAGCCAACTGTCATGTCATCATGGAGATATATTCTCATATAGGCTATGTGTGTTGATAATGGTTACAGATGTAACGCTGTCATCGTATTTGATGAATATCCCAAGACATCAATCACAAGAAATGTCGACGAACCACGTGTGGAAATTGCTTGTGGTGCAATATTTCGTGAAGACATGCATGCTGTTTCACCACAAATCAATTTCTCGGAAGCGCAAAAAATAAGACGAGATGGATCGAATATCTAAAGGCAAAATTTTTGAAGGCTGACATTGCCTACATAGCAATGCAAGCCATATCTGACAGCCTGATTCCGATCGCGTTAGGATTCTAAGGATGTGATAATCATTTAATAGCTGCGCTTGTAGGATACGGTACTGAGCTACTATAGCCAACTATTGATTTGTTATCTTTTACATGTTTAATATCTTGCTGCATTCGTCGCAAAAGACGATGCAATATTCCATTGTCATTGTTTGTAGCTGGTAAGTGATTCACTCATAGTTTTGAGGCAAAATGAACAATATCACGATCGGGATCAGCTGCAGCTTGTATGACTCTATAGGCAATTATTAAACGCTAAAATTTTGGCCTATGTTCCGTCATATTCATCAAATCACGCTACATCGATCACGCTACATCCACAGCTACTAATCCTAGCCCCTGAAAACGAAGTAACCTAGCTTTCACGCGAATAGGCCTAGATGTATCTTATTCATTAACTCATGCACTAAATTTTGTAGTGATCGGTTACGTTTTACGGTTTCTAAAATAGACTTCAGCATTTGCGACCAAAAAATCTTAAGTCTCGTTAGTCTCTCATATTGGTATGCCTGCTAAACTTGTGTTATTAAACATTCATGAAAAACATTTCTTTATTCAAGGACAGGTTTTGAAATAATTTGAACCAAACAATCATCTTCTAAATTATGGAATGATGAATTCAAAATCAATCGACGTGCACTAGAGTAGGTGGACTTGAGTTATGAAATTAAACTGCATTTAATTTCAATAATAGGATAATATTCCGCCGATCAATCCGGTGCAGCTAAAGCAGATATTTTACTGTCACCTACTTTTATGCACGCATGCTTCAATCCTCTTCGGTTTCTTTATTAGTATTGGATCTTAGCATTTATCCTCAAAGCTTAGAAAGAGAAAGTACATCGTTCAATAAATTGTCAAGCCCACTACTAATATTTCAAAAAAATTTCTAGTAAGTACTTTTAAAAATGTTTTTTTTTGCTTCAGCTAAGATGTCTGATGGTTATGCATCGTTCTGTTAATGAAAACAGGTATATTTCAATTCTGTAATTCAAGGTTATTCAATTTCTCAGAGTTATTCGATTGACCTTGGCTTTATCATCCAGCAATTTAGGAAATAGCTATTTCATTCCAATGATTTTAGATATTCAAAATGTCAAATTACTCGCAAGTGATGCATATTTTCGTTAATTTTCGAGCTGGAGTTGGAAATCTGTCGGAAATAGGAAATCTGTCGACATATTGAGGATACATCAGCCCATGAGTCCAAGTTCTCGTCGTCAGCCCCACCCATGCAGATGGGCCCTACCCTTGGGTCCATCCAACTGTCCAATTTCAGAAAGAGACGGAAGACTAGATAGAAGCTAACTCATGATAGAAATATGATTTCAGATCATTAAGTCCCTTAGACACATATAGCATTCGATGAAGATGTAGGTGAGAATTGATTGTGACTGGACGTTGTGAAGCGACAGTGATCCAACATAGTTCTGAAAAGCATTGTTGAACAATAACTTTCTCTATAAATGACCGACGGACGGTTAATGCACTGTCACAATTACTTCATTTTCCGCGACTAATCTTGATGATAGCTAACCAATCCATTAGATGTTAGATTGAAGGGTGTAGCCTATGATAAACACTCCAAAAAAAAACGCTTGATCATAAATATTTTGCAAATCAAGTTTCCACTCACTGCCAGCAGCACGCTCATTGGTTGAGAGCGTCAGCTGATTTACGCACGCACCAATAGGGAATCAGATATCATCAAAATAGACCTCGGAAACCTCATGCAGTATGCCATCTTTGGGAGGCTGTTACTCAGAGAGCACAGGACGGATTTACTGTGACTTTTGATATGTTAATAAGCAGAATCTTAACTACATGTATGCCAATCTTCAGGGTACCACGAATTTTGTCCGGGATATTCATATTTCGTTCCTAAATTTCCTGGTCTTCTTCTGTTTGACTAGAAAGGAAACATTGGAACATGCAACGTAATGAAATGGCACAATCTGATGACATAATACCATAGCAATCGAACAATGGGCAGCCAGTTCAACATTAAGCACGCCAAATTGTGTGAAGTTTCAGTTACTGTTATCAATCTGATCACACAGCAAAGAGACACAGTCGATAAAAAGTTCTAGAGAAAAGTTTGTGAACGTTTTCTTGTGCGCCTGCTAACTTTTTGAATAATTATCGGAGGGCCAAACATTATCGAGAAAACTTTTGCGCAATGATCTGAATTCTACGATTCAGAAGGAATCGTTACGATCGGAGCATTTTGAAGGAATTCAGAGCAATCCGCAAGCGACGCACGACTATTTTTCCTATCTCTGCAAGGTATTAAAATTTCTTTTTGCCCACTTATTAAGTTCCTGCATGTGCCATCGTTTTGAATCAGCTTGCACTTCTACCAAAGTGACACGATTAAACAATCTAGTTCTGTGGTGCATTCACAAATGAAGTGAAATATTGTTTCCACCTTTTGTTCAGCGCCTAAATTGCAGATTCGATCTTCATAAAAGAATATATTTTTATGACTGCATGCCTATTCTTACCATTAAATCGTGGCTTCCACATCTAAATGTTAGCAAATTTATGACATGTTTCTGATTGAAATTGAAGGTTAAGTAGTTCTTCAGCTGACAATCAAATTGCGTTATTTCGTAACAGTCCATGCTGGTTTGACTCTTCTTAGAACTTTCTAACCATTCATTTCTAAAGTGCTCCATTAATCGCGTTTTGACAATGGAAATGCATTTTCTCTCACTTATCCATAATTATCTTTGGTTTTACCAAGGATATAATTAATTCAACTGTTTCAGGAGTTTTTGTATGCGCCAACACCAGGTATAGGAATATTTCATTTCAACAAAATTTTCTTTTATGTGGCTGTAACACATTTTTTATATTATTGCCATCACAAAAAACTATTTTAATCCAATAATTGATTTCTGCTTTCTAAAAGTGATATTCAAATGGCAGCAGACCAAATTCGTCATTCAGGCAATAATTTGCTGTCGTGTTATTCAAATGATAGGAACGTTTGTAAAATTGTGTTTGGATTTTATTGAGATCAGATACTGTGAAAGCAAAATTCTCCACCGTATTTCATTTTCGATAAAGTTAGCATGTCGAACATATTCTTCACGACTTATCTATTCACATGTCCAAATTCTCTTATTTTTTCGCTTTCAAGTAGGCAAATTTGCTACCCTTCTTCTGCTACACAAGTATTCTGCTACACAAATTTGCTACACCAGTATTCAAGGTGCTTTTTAGAGTTATGTGAAGGCCATATACCCAGATATCTGCTGCATATTCCTTTACTATTTCAATTTGTCTCTTTTCGTCGTTAAAGTCGGTGTAAAGATAATCATGATCATATTTATCATTTTGAATCATTACTTTTGTTTTTTCATAATTAATTTTCAATCCATTTTTCCGAGAAAAGATGTGAACCATTTTGATTTGATCCATTAATCCAGTTTTATCGCTACTCATTAGCACAATGTCATCGTCATATATCAAACAAGGAATTTCGATATGACCGATATTAGCAGCATTGATTTCATTTATCATGGAATGAATTTCGTTTAATAAACTATTCATACATAATGAGAAGAAAGTCAGCGACAAACTCCTTGAGGTACACCATTTTGCAATGTAGATAATTCAGTTTCACTTCCATTATGTAGTATTCTATATTTCTTATCAATTGTTAGTTTGGTCATTAGACGGAGAAAATTGCTGTTTGGTAAGACAGATTGTAACTTCTTAATCAGCAAAGTTTTTGGAACCGAGACAAATGCCTTTGATAAATCTATGAAGCATAGATAGAGAGGTTGTCTGCAATTCTTACATATTTAGTCAATTTCTTTAATGATAAAGTTTCCATCAAGAGTGGAATTACCCTTTCAAATTCCTATCTGGCATTCGTGAATTACTTTATGATGATACAACAATTCATTCAATAGTTCATTTAAAATTTTTGTCAATATTTTTTCGACACTTGAACTCAAATTTATATACCTGTAACTGGTTGCATCATTTTTATTTCCAGATTTGTAGATAGGAGTAATCAAACTTGTGGAGAATGATATTTCGTCATTTCCAGTCATAATTTTGTTGAACAGATTTTGTAAAATGTGTATTGAATTGTCACTTATTACCTTATTACATTTTTTTACATTTCGCATACCATTTCATCTAGACCACTTGATTTACCGCTTTTCATTAATTTTATGGTTTGTTTTATTTCATTTTCTGTGATCATGTTATCTAAATGTTTATCGCAGTTTATTTCTTTGATTTCAATATGATGATCAGTAGTCATGTTATAGGAATGATAACGGTCCACATTTAAAATTTGATTAAGGAAATCATGAACAGATAGATTGCTTGTTATTACAGGTTTCTTATTTTTGTTAATTAATTTCCAATATCTTTTTTGATCATTGGTCTTTTTAGCAATGATAAGTTTATCTATATTATCACTTTTTATCTTTCGTTTTTCTTTCCTAATTTCTGTTTGTAATTGTCTCTTGGAAACTAGTAAATTTTCAAACTGATATCAGATTGATTCTGCTTGAAAATAGTAGCATTTTTCCTATGTAAATTTCTAAGTTTTGTAATTTTTTCTGAGTATTTTGATTTCTTAATTCTATTTACAGGAATAGTAGATTTATCTTATATTTGTGAAAGCTCTTTATATATGTTATTACAATTCATCAATTGAGCGTCAATTTTATTCGACAGAGCATCACAGTTTCTGTGCAATATGTTATCATCAAAGCTTGCATTACTTCCGTGAGACCATGTATAGGGAAATATTTTACAGTGCTGAAAAGGAATTTGCTTCGGTTCCTTATTTTTCGTTTGTACATTATTTTAGAGTTACTTCTATCGGTGAGTGGTCAGTATATAAGACAGGGTGACTGATTTTAAACTTATCCAATAATGTCAAAAGTGATTCCGATAATATAAAATAGTCCATCATATATTTTTTTACTGTATTATCTTGAACGCAATGAAAAGTGCACATACTCTTAGATTCCTCTATCTCAAACCTACCATTTGCTATGATCAATTTAGTTTCATTGCAAAATGTTAGTATATCACGACCATAATTACTTAATGTTGCATCAGCAGATACTCTTTTTGAAAAACCGAAGTGTAGGTTGTCATTTTCTAGTCCAATTCGTCCATTCAAATCTCCGATAAGGATCATATTTTCCATATTGTATTGGAGGATATGCAGTGCTGCGCATTGGATTAGCATATTTTCACAGAAAATGACTTTTCTCCGGTATTTTGAATACTTTCTCAGGAATTCATTATATCAAACGAAAAGCATCCTCTATTGCGGTAATCAATCACAATGCAGTATGATAAGTCATTCATGTTCATATCTCCGTATTTCTAGTCTAGCTAAATCGTTCTAACGTCTGACTTTCATCGCCTGTGTGGGAGACTGCATACAACAATATGGGAAAACATCGTGATATTGCGGATTGTACCGTTGCTCAAATCATTGCACTGCGGACCGAGGTACTAACTCAAGCTTAAATTGCAAATAGACTCCGCATTTACCAATCAACTGTTTGTCGAGCACTCAAGCGGTATGCTGAGACGTGAAGTTTTCTGCTCGTAAGCGACCACCTCGACCATGTCGTACAACCAAAGAAATCACCAAAAAAATCTTTCTGTGAGCGACACAAAGACTGGACTGTTGAAAGATGGTGTCAAGTATTTATTTCTGATGAAAGTCCATCAATTCAGGTCATATACTCAGCACGTTAGACGTCCACGTCGAAAAAGGAATTTGTATCGGTATGTGCTACCAACGGTTAAGCATGGACCCTCTGTTATGGTCTGGGGGTGCTTGTCAGGGGCAGGTCGAGGAGGTTTACGGTTCCTTCCACCAAAACAGACCATAATAGCACTTGGGTATAATACAAAAGAAGCTACCACTTTGGATGGAGCAGTTACAATGCACATTTCAGCATGATGGAGCACCTGCTCACAATTCGAAGTTGGTACACAGTTGGTTGAATCAATGGCTGCCGCAGAATGAGCTGTTAGTCCGCTGGCCAGGAAACTCTCCCGACCTCAACATTAAAGAAAATGCTTGTACTATAATGAAGAATAAAGTCGCAGCTTTGAAGCCAACATCACGAGATCTGATTAAAAAAATCAAGGAAGTTTGGGTGAGAGTCATAACAAAAGAGTATTGTGAAACTCTTTCTGCGCGGCCTCCTCCATGCTGCGTCGCATCTCAGCATTCTTGCAGCGAATGGAGGTAGTACGAAATATTGATTTATCTAATGAATTAACTTATCTTCAGTGGCGTCGCGTGCTCCCTGACCATAGGCCTTCACTCGGCATTGGAATACTATTTCTATACAAAGCACTTTTATGTCATAACATTAATTTTCATAAAAGCTGAATTTTAATGAGCATTTTTTAAGGTCAAGTGAAAGTGCACATAAGAAGTGATTGCTCATGTCGCTTAACCGCCTTACTCAAGGAGCTGGGATCACTATATCGCCTTTCTGTCCAGACCACATTTTCTCGAGAAAAAAGGAGGCAAGGCCAACAGTTTCTTGTGTTTCTCACGGCCGGTCAGCCACTCACATGTTTGAAATTTTGATGCATTAAAATTTCTTGTGTATTTCTTGTTTCTTTCTCTATGAGTACTCTCAATTTTATAGCAGGTGTTGGCCTACCTTGCTTGACGACTGTCATCTTTTCAGTATATTCCCTTGGGACGAAAGGCGTGGTTATGATCTCATCTGCAGTACTAAACATAGCGTCATATCAATCACCATAAAACAAATTATGGAATTCTACCGAATCTGGGTGTTCGAGTCAGATGCATTACCCTGTATTCATTGGAGAACGCTCATCATCTGATTGTAGTCTTGTCTGAACGTCAGCCATCTGCAACTGTTGACGTACTGGCCTGCTTCACATTAAGTGAAGCTAGGAACAATTGGGTTGCGCTTCCCTTACGATCTTTAGGTACCGCGCCTCGATCAAGAATTGCGTGGAATTTCATTGCAAAAAATTGAGAAGGCAAATCATTATGTCTATCGGGAAAGCCAATATTGGTGCGGGCGCGTGCGCTTACTGCCTCACAAGCACACTTTTTCTCACACGCACTCTTTCTCTCTGTCTAAACATCAATGCTCTGTCTGAACACACGACTAGCTTGTGTGTCTAATTGTTCGAAGAAAACAGCTGTGATTCAAGCACGTGCTGCAAAACTGTTCACTCTTAAGGTTGAGCGTCTGATTTTGAGACGGGAAGCTGTGCACAGCTATCACGAGAAGCTATCGAATTTAAATGAATGATGACACTTTTCATTTTTATAAATGTTGGTAAATAATTTTTCAAGATGCGCCGAAGGCCTCGCAGGTACGGAGAAGACACCACTGCTTATCTTATTATGATTATTTCATTTGTAAACGTACGTATGATAGCTAATGATTAGCATTGAACAAGAGTGAAATACATATTGGAATTGATGTTTTTATTTAAAAAGTGCTAATCCATTGAGCAGTACTGTAATTCTTAATGAACATCTTTAAAACAACGAAATTTAGTGCTTGATATCTTTTCGATCATGATTGTTTTTTTTTAGATTTTAGATTGGTTAAACGATCTTTGAAGAATATTGAAATTCCTTTTATGTTTCTACCAAGTTAGTATTCCTTTTTTCCTATTGAGTGGTGACCTTCATAATTTTTAAAGATTGGAAAGTTATCAATATCTTTCAAATGAGTTTCACAGAAGCAAATTATATCAGCATTTTCCGTATCATATATTAAGTCAGAATTTAAGATTTTATCATCATTGAGGCCGTTTATGTTGACATACTTAATATTCAAACATTCAGTGAGTTCGTCTTCATCCTCTCCTTCCATTGGCGTGCTAAACGAAAGGTCTTGTAGGTGATCGCTGTCCCAATATACCACATTTTCAGAAAGTCTGTTACTGATCGCTCATTTCCCAATTGTTGGAAATTGTCTGATGTTGTCCCAATTCCTAATTGCAAAAAACAGGGTATTTGTGATTTCAGACCTATATCCCTCGCACCAACTCTGAACAAAATTCTCGAGAGGCTTATTTTGAAGTCGGTGTATTCTGAGTTAAGCTCGTTGTATGGACCATACCAGTTTGCTTTCGAAACCACGGATCAACTGAAGGTGCACTTGTAAGAATACATGAATGTATCACTAAACACATGGATAATCCGCTAGTGAAAGCTGTGCGAATGACCTGTTTAGATCTTTCCAAAGCATTCGACAAGGTACTGCCAAACATTATGATAAATCGCCTTATAAATGCTGGTGTGAATTCTGGCTTTATCCTTTGGCTCAGGAATTACATTACAGGTCGTTCTCAACGTCTAAAGATAGATGGTGCTTTTGGATCTGTAAATGATGTTCACTCAGGCATTCCCCAGGGCTCAGTTCTCGGCCCAGTTTTATTCGCCGTATTTATGGGGTCACTGTGCATCAATTCCAGCTCTACCTCTGTTGCTCTATATGCTGACGATGTCACCTTGATCGAGCCAATTTTCCAAGATGATGCTGAACCGGATGTTCTGACAGCCGTTCAACAATGGGTCGCGTCGAAGAAAATGGTCCTGAACATCAATAAGTCTAAGCAACCTGTTTTTCATAAAGGCAGAAGTAACAGCTATGCTCATCCCGTCATAGAAGTCTAAAAGGAAATAAAGATTCTTGGCGTTCTTTGGAACGGTAGGATGACGTGGGAGGCTCATTTCGATAATATGCTCAAGATTTCTTCGCAACGTCTATATGTTATACGAGTGCTGAAGCCTCTACTATCCTGTGAACATTTAAAAGTGGTCTACGAATCTATCATTGTGTCCGTTTTACTCTACGCGTCCTCCTTGTTTGCCTGGTTGCCAAAAGGATTGGAACAAAAATTGGATAAGTTCAATGAGCGAGCGCACAAGATCATTTGTGGAAAGAATTGTGAGTGTGGAAAGTTCCCTCCGCTTTCAGTTCTGAGAGTAGGACGCGCTCGAAAGTACTTCACTTCGTGTGAGCGATATACAACCCATCCTCTCCATGTATTCCTTCCCCCACGCATGCCTAATTCAGGTTTTCTTCGGCTGCCACACATAAAAACATCTCGAAGACTGCATTCCTTTTTCCCTTGGACTTCCTTTCTTCTAAATTCTGATGGCCGTAAAATACACAATGTGATCTCAGTATAACTAACACAGGTGTGAGCATGTTTATGATTTCTTTCTCTCTTCACTGCTCTTAGGCTAGTTGATGTCTGTTACTCAGTTGATTATCAGTGTATTTTCATCATCATCATTATGTATCTAGTTATGTTCCCTAATATGTCTCTATCGATTTTCAATGCAAGCAAATATACGCTTACTTACTTACTTACTTATTGATGTAGTATGCGTGTTGGTGTGTAGTGTTGTACGCGTATGTGTACGTTGCTGCTCCCGGTCCTCGGTACCCTGAATCGTTCTTCTTCCTCTACTATTCTTTTTCCTTCGTTGTTGTATCTGTCAACTTCTCTCCGATTATCGTATTGTTCATGTTGATATTCGTATCTTCTATGACGCCTATTATTGTATCCTCTTCGTCGCTCTTCCTGTCCATATCGCTCGTTCCTGTTGTGGCTCCCGTTTCTGTCATTGTATCCGCTATTATTTAGATTTCGTCTCTGTCTATTCCAGCAGTCTCTGATGTGATGTCTCGGATTCCTGCAGAAATAGCATTTCATTCTTCTGTCATTGTGATGATATCTTGGTGGCCATTGTAGATGCTGTCGTTGTTGTTGTATTGTTCTTCTAAATTCGCTGTTTCTCTGTATTTCAGCTTCAATTTTTTTTATGTTACCAGATAGATATCTTTCTAATTTCTTTGAACATTTGTCTTCCATATAACACGTCTTTTAATTCTTCATCATCTGTTTCACTCTCATTGTCACTGTCACTTTCACGTACGCGGTGAATTTCTTTCTTTCATTCTCATGTCTTCTCATTCTTGTATACATGCATTGCACCTCTTTTATTTCTTGATGCTGCTTTTGTAATTCGTTTCCAATCCATCGATTCTTGCTTGTAATTCCAATGCCTCTTGTTCTGTCTTTCGAATTTCGTTTTTATATGCTTCGATGGATTTCAGTAAATCTTTTTTTATTTCTTCGTAAAGTTTTTGTTGATCTTCTGTTTCGTGTGTTTGTGTGTGACTGCTTCGTGTTTTGTTTTTGTGTAGTCGTGTTTGTGTATGTCTGTTGGAAGCAGTTTGAATATACCGATTTCACAAATAAATTTTCTTTTGCAATGGCGAAAGTATTTTACAATTTAATAGTCCGGAAGTTCAATGCATGAAACGTGAAGGATGAGATCACAACGGTCGCGTTTTACGTGAATATTACTTTCTGATACTTGCGTGGTACAGTTCTTACGCGTCCCGATATTTGCTGTGGGTGAATTGAGTTCAGTTGCGCCGTCATCCATGTTCCTGTATGATGAAATTGTGTCTGCATGAGCCATTTCTGTAATTGAGAGGAAAATCACACGCAAATCTTGCAAATCTTGCAATCTTGCAAAATTGCACGTTGCTCCTGACCTCCTCGTTCAGCACGAAAATGATTTTATGAGTGTCAAAAAAAGGTGTCAACTGAAGTTGCGCCATGTTAGAAGCTCTTTCTTTTGTCCGTGTTAGAAGTGCCTTGTTAGTCATGCCTTGTTAGCCTTGCTAAATTGCTTATGAAAATCATATAGTTGCAATGGTCATTTATTTATATAATTTCTAAATAGCTCAAAGAAATTTTTAGTGAGATTAAGCAACCGCATTCTCTGCTCATAATTAGGGGCAGGGGCAAATCAAGGATGCTACACAAGCGTGATTTCCGACTTTATAAGACAGATACGTGGATTTTAGATTTTCTAGTTGACTTTTTTTATAAGCATTTCCATTCATATGAGAAGAGGAATATTTTTAAGACGAGTACTGAAGAAGATTCTGAAAGTGGTGGGTCATATCATTGGATCATCTGCTTCGCATTTCAAAGCGATAAGATGACAATTGCTCTTTTGTTTCCAAGGATCACAATGACATGAACAGCACTGGATGACATGTATCTTCAATTAATTAGAAATTCCTGAGGGATTTGAGTACCAGGACTTTCCTTGAAACCTCTTTCTGTGTGAAGCTCGATGTAGAACACGTATCTTGTGCTCTCATAGCACACTGGTGAATTGAGCAGGAGTTATCAAAAATTAATTGAAATGATTTGATAACAGCAATCAATTAATCGCAGCTTATTGTTGTCACGGAAGAAATAAGTTCCCTTGCATAGGTTACCATCGACCGTTTGAAGGCGCTGGACGCCGAAAGCCCGTCTGATTTAATGCGTCTCTTTTAATTTTTAAGAAACTATCGACTAACTTGCTTTTCATGATAGTTCCCTTGGCTAGTTTATAAACAAAAAATAAAGCCGCATTCATGTTGATGTTCAATTTGTGTTCGTGTTCAACCAAACATTTCTAAAGACATGTTTCGCCCGCTCTCAGTCAGGTTAGACACGGGATTCATAAGCTAAGGGTGCAATGCAGATGACACTTCACATACATATCGATAACGTCACACTCAAGCAGATTTTTTTAAAAAAAAGTAGATAAAGATACTACTTACAAAGAAAATTAGTATCTTTCGCTTCGTTTTTATACATCTGTTCGGTTTTTTCTCGCAACAGAAAAGCCGTCTTAAGCGATAATTTGTTTCAACTTTAATGCGACGAGAAGGCCATGGGCTTAAAATTGTCATCTTGCCTTATAAAGTTTTGAGATCACATATTGTGTGCAAGTAACCAATTGAATTACAACAATGTGACCACCATACTGTACATACATAGAAATTAGACTTCCTAGCCTTACAATTTTTACTTACATGTGATAATTTTTTGATTGAAAACTTACGATCTGTTATGACTTTCCAATTTTCCTGTTTTTGCAATGCGCCTAAATATCTTTTAAATTACTTTTACGTGTTGTAAAGCGTCTTTCCGCATTATTGGCATTCAGCATTCGGAGAACAATTAATCGTTGTGCTCTGTAAACAAATCATGTGAAAAAAGTATGTCTGCTATAATTGCAAATTTGGAATATCCTCTATGTTCGATGTTTTGCACTAGCCATGCAGCAAGAACTATGAATACTCGTGCTGCGCCAAAAACCCTGTATCGTCTACACTCAAAAACGATGAGATTTTCAAGCTCCTTCTTTAGATATTGTAAATAATCACTACTTTTGTTTTTTATTACTCTTTCTCTTATGTACCCGGTAGATAGTTTGTGGTAGCTTGCATGAAGTTCTTTGCTTTCAAAACATTTGTCACCGCATTTTGTAAGTGTTCATCGATTCCTTGCAGTGAAACAACAAAACGATTATTTTTTTCTTTAATTATTATTATCACCATTGAAATTCGAATAACCTAATTATTCGCTGCTCATTAATGGACTTTGACGAACAAGTTCCAATGGTTCTATTGTTTCAACAATCAACTCATTGATCCTTTATTTCTGTTACATCGAGAATTTTGTCATATCAAGAACCCTTGAATAGTCATCACGAACCGCCTGATATTCTAACAATCCTTAATTAGAAATCTAATAACCCTTTTGCTTATGAGGAATCACTTATTTTGCACAAGATCCTTCAGAAATTCAAGAACAGCCTGATGCAAAGTCAGGAACCCATGGTAGTGGTAGAACCCTTGCAAGAGCCTCATTTTTGACGAGCAGACATTCTTTATTCAACAGTCTGATACTACGATTATCCGATTTACAAATAAATAATTAAGTTCCGATTTAGTTACCTTTTGAAGCGATTCAATTATGCCATTCGATTAATTATATTTATCAATTGTCTTTGTACAGCAACAAAATTAAGTAATCGAAGCATCAATTCAAATTCGTCCTTTTAAACTAATGTTAATGAGAATGTTGGTCAACAATTCCTTGATAACATTGTTTCATAGTCCACAAGGCTTCTCCGTTCACGCTCGTATGTCTGTCACTAGCTTATGGTGAGGCGAGGGTGAGGATATAGCGTCGTAGCCCTTCACATGTCTCTATTTTACCACTGATGCTAATTAGATGACTTATGCACGATTGGGCGCTACTACGATGCTGGATAAAGTACACAAAGTGATGGTCAGACGCAAGATACAATGAGTGTAGGTGAACAATCCTCTTGTTTTGATAGTTAGCGCCACGGACACGCGTTTTCAAGGCGCCATTCGGTCGGTCGGTGCAGTGATGCCACAAGCAAGAGTGAAAGAGGAATTCCATGGGCCAATCCTTGTTTTGATTGAACAAGATTGTCTTCTACCGGGTTTTATTAGTGCTTGAAAGAATAACAAAAGCACAAGTACATGTATGGTACATGTACTTGTAAAGGTAATGCAGGAGTCTGCAGTCAAAATTCTTCTTCTGTTGTCTGCGATCAAGGCTAAATTAATGACAGGGCGAAACGATTCATCAATAATGACCAAATCCGTATGATTCTGCACATATAATGGCAGCAACTCAGCAGAATCACGAATCGCAATTCGATTATCCGAATCGCTTCCGGATATTCGAAGCTATATTCTGCGGATGGTATCTAACATGAATTCAGGTTCTAAACAGGGGCCGAAGAGAAGAGACAGTTCGGACAAGGTAAGAGGATTGTGGATGGCTTCTTCAACATCACTCCTCCTCTGAATGTCATAGAAAATTGCTGTCGCTGCGATTCTTTGTAATCTGTGTTAGCTAGTCTCATGCCAATTGTCTCGATTCATACCACACCGATGTCTAAATTTGACATCTATTGCCAGATGTCTGACTGTTAAGGTGCAAACAAAATTGATGTTAACCGGAGGCCTTTCATTGTGTAATAAAAAAACGTAAACCAAAACGTGAATGTCCAGAACGTGAACGCCCGTCTTCTGGGGAATCAGCGATAAAATGAGCCAAACGATGCCTGCTTTTATATAAATATCAAGGAACAAGATTCAGTGTTCAGAAGTTTGTCATTTCTAACTTGCGATTGATGCTAGATGAGAGAGATGAGCTTCCGCTATGCGGCTCTCAACTGGATCAGCGCACTTTTCTAATATGGAAAGGTCAAAATCTTCAATGTCCATCTGCCTTCTATCATATTTCCGTTGCATGTGTTCAGCAAGTGCGCTATCAAGATTGCTGTTGTGTGAACTACGTATGTGTTCCATGTACCGATATTTATATCGTCTATTGATCAGAGCAATATAAAATTCTTTGCATAGCGAGCAAGAAAATTAATAAATACGATGACGTGTACATTGTAAATCGCTCAATCAATCACATACGAAGGATGCACACTAAAATATTTTTTTGGTATATTTCTGTATAGGCCTATATTTGTATGCCTTTCGTATGTTATTTCAAATGTGGTATGTTTTACATACTAAAGCCATACCAACACAATGTTAAAAGGAAGCATAAACCATGTCCAAAGTATGTTGATTTAAGGCCTTTTGTCAATAAAGATCACACTAATGTCACTACTGTTAGCGAGAATTGACTAATGAGAATTGAAATTTTAGGGTTTTGAATGTATTGAATTCTCCTATTTGGTTAAGGGAGTTGAAACTTGAAAGCATTGCTACAAACAAATTTCTTCAGTTTTCGGATCGTGATAATTTTTTCTCGTGACATGAATAGATGCTTCAAGACCACCTATTAAACCAGCGCAAGTTTGTAATGGTGCCGTTATTGCCACAAGCTTTGCTTTCAAAATTGAAAATGTTGATCAAAGCGCTGCTGATGATTCGTCTAAGACTTTCACATATTCCATCAATAGGTCTGATACCAGATTATTTGTCTAATGGTACAAGACGACCACACAAATGCTCGTAAATATGAAGACTCCACATTTCTTTTGTAATCAAGTTTTGTGTAAAATCAACCATTTGCACCACGTCAAAAATTTGAAGGTTTCTTTTTAAATTGTTTTTCTTGACAAAAGTCGCTCCCACACGACTACGATTTTTCCAGCATTTCTACGATATTCTTGCCCGCGCTATTCATAGAATAGCTTATCTTCTTAAACTATGGCAAATTTTCAACAACCAATGTGATTATACGGATATTTCTGTGAAATTTATCTTGCCCTCTCATGTAAATCCCTTGATGCCAATAACATACGAAGGAAACAACAGAAAAAATCGACTGGTTTGTGTCAAGGTTTTGCTGCAATTAATAAAGTTTGTCCCAGCGAATATAAACAGTGAGTATTTAATTCAAAAGCTAAGTATGTGTAAGATAAGTAGAACATACAAGTGTAACACATTTGTTTCTTAACTCTTTCAGGCCGGCACTGTCAATTTTTCTTCAAAAAAATATTTTTTGCTGCGAATTACCTGAAAATACACCAATCATTGCATAACGCAGCTCACATCCGTTATTTTCGATTTTGACTGCAATTTGACACCATGTATCATGTGTGATGATAGGCCTACATCCCGACTTAACGGACTTGACGGTCTTAAAACTAACTTTGTGTTGGGTACAAAGTTGTTTGCTTGCAACTTAGAAATATCTTACTTCACAAGTAAAAGTCTGCATTCCTCCTCCTTTGTGTTGTTAATACCCAATGGCCCATGATCTTATGAATATAAAAACAGCATCCAATCAAAAAATCTATGACAAGATTGAACAATTCGCATGAGAGTTGAAATTCATTATATCGATTGATGAAAGTTTTTGAGACAATTTCGACTCGGTCTTATGCACAAAAAGATGTTACATTTCTCACACCTGTTTTGTGTCAAAGCGGGACACATTTTGCTGCGCCTTCTATTGTCTACTGTGATCATATCGGGCCAGTGAGCAATTTTATTAGTCCTTGTGTCGATATGAGGTGTGAAGCTTGAATGCCTTCTGCATCCCAATCGTCTTCACCAATCATGCTTGGTCGACCACGCTTTCTCGGTGTTGTCCATTGGTCACTTGTCTTCCTCAAAATGCACAAGGAGTTCGACACTTTCGAGGAGAAAGCCAGAAGATCAAGTCGATCTTTAGATGGTACTTCACACTGATCACAGTCTCTTTTGTAATTAATACAGGCATTTACTTATGCATTTATTTTGCATGAGGAATAACAAAGAATGTGCGTACCCGTCGACCGAATCTCTTTCGTGTATACTGCACATCACAATCCATCGCAATTGAAATGAATTGGAAAGGCTCATACGTCTGTATTTCAAATAGTCTTTGTCCTCATCTACCCATGCATTTCATTCGGAAAGCAGCCAATCGATGCCACAGGGAGCTTTCTAGCTATGATATTGTGACGTCACAGGAAGCGTCATAGCCATCCACTGCAATTCACTCTTCAACATAGAAATGAACAGTACCATTAAGAGTACCATTAACAGTACCATTTATACACCAATGTGCGGAATAGGCTTTCAGCGTCTTTGTTGGACAAAATGCTCTTTTCCCATAAACTATCCTCGAGTTTGCCAGGGATAAATTGGGCCTTTCTTTTATCTCCACCAATTCCCAGTCTAGTCGACCGCTTCATTGCTGAATCCAAAGCTGTTCTAGACTCAGTGAATTCTGGATCTTTGAAAAAATCCCACGATCTTTTCACACTGTGTCTCAAATGGTGAAAAAGCGAGACAACTAAGTGTCTGAGAGACTCTGATGGATATTGAGAGCCGTCGGTTTTGCGAACTTCGAACACGTATGATTTTAGTGCAAAGTTAAGGTCATTCTTCTCCATTTCGTCTAGGGATTTATAGACATTCAGTTCATCGCCTCTATTCACAATTCTTGATAATCTCCATGACTCAAAAGTCTTCACTGCCCATGTTACCTTCTTGTGTGTATTGTGTGGCACTCCTTCGGCTATTAACTTCTCAATTTCATCTTTCTCCATAAATTCATACCGCTTGCTGCTTCCTGTCATCATATCACTTTGTGTGTAGTCACCACAAGCATCCATTTTACAATTATGCAAACGCAAAATGACATTCCATGAGTTGATTACGTTTGAAATTTAAATATTCTTTCCGATATCAGGGCTGTCAACATAGAAATGAACAGTACCATAGAAAGTCCTAGAATGGAAATTGCATGAAAATTATGGCACACGCCGGGGGAACTTAGTTGGGGCAAAATGCAAATTGTACGAGCTGGCTTCCAAGTTTTCTGATTGGCATTTATACTTATCAAACCAATCTGTGATCTGGATTCTTGCCCCGTGTCCAAAGATCATGTACAAAAAAGCAATAATGTATTTACAAAATAGTGCAGCGACAGGATGACAAGGAAGGAAATCCATTAAAACGTTATGTACATTCATCATTTTGAAATATCGCTCCCATAATCTATCAAGAGTATAATAAGACTCACCTACAACTTGTACTGTCGATTTACAGAACATACATTACTCCAGCTTGAAATCAGAGGCCAATCAATCTTCGAGTATTCATTTTACTTTAAAGTGCTCCCCTGTACATCATATTTGAACAATGTTCAAAATCCTTACATCCGTTTGAATATCAGCTTCCAAAATATCATCACATGATGTCACATAAGTCATTCAATGATTAATTGAGGAGTTCCAGCGACATTCTGTTTATCTGAAAAATGACTGTAAGTAGAGAAGTCTTCAGTGTGTTTATTCCAGGAAGTCGCTGGGCTTCTTTACCGCTTGACGGAGAAATTATCCAATAATTAGAAATTTTATGAGAATTCTTGAGATGTTCTTATAACCAGTATACCGACCACTTTCAATAATGACTCTTTGAACCAAATTTTAATTCGTATTCCAGTGTAGAAAAATTGCTCAATAGTTGTCAATGACTGCTACAAATAGACAGTATATTAATCCATTGAATAGTAGGCTATTTCACATGATACAATGCCACCATCTCATTTACAATAATTGTAAGTGAGATTCTCTACAAGAAAATCCTGTTATTTGCTGTCAATAACTTCCACAATTACATGAAACTTCACAAATAGTTTGACTATGATAAATCGAATCTGATCTACAAACCACAGATTTTCCATGTGCCATCATGTACATAAGAAAGAAATTAAACATCCATTCTAGTTTTCTATGATCTACTTCTATGCTCTTCAATGCTAAGGTTATCGAGCAAGAGTGCTTCAATGAGTTTTGAATGTAAGGTGATGACTGTGAATTATTTTACCCGTTAAGTCTGGATGAATTCAAATTTTACAGGGTAAATGAAGGATATAATGATTATCCCTGTTCGTGCTTACAAATAGGTCAGCATTGAACCGGAGTAATTTTTTGTAACTCTTGTAACTCCTATGTGAACTTGAAAAAATAGCATAATTACATAGGACATCATTTTCTCCTGAAAAACAATTTTTCGGAGTTTTGATTAGTTCTGATTCTCAGCATATTAGTGAAGTCAGCTCCTAAATCAGACATGTCTCATCAATAGTATGCAGTCTAAAAACAAATATAATTTGGATTTTAAATGCTTAGAATTCAAAATTGTCACAGATTTTGCAATTATTGTGCTTTCTATTATTTTTACTACTTTTTAGATACAAAAGTTGTAAGTGGTTAAGTTTGGTTTGCTCACCAGCTTTTTTAGACCACATTCGTTAGAAACAACGAATGGTTTCCATCCCTTTCGAGACATAGCTTCTTGTCCTAATAACACAACAGAAAAAATCGACTGGTTTGTGTCAAGGTTTTACTGCAATTAATAAAGTTTTGTCCCAGCGAATATAAACACTGAGTATTTAATTGAAGTATTTATTTTACGTGAAAGATACAATACGTGCACGTACAAATGTAACACATTTATTTCTTAAGATGTAAAAATTGTATACAAGTATTCCCCTCCAAGAGGGTATCACAGAAGAAATGAAATTCTCCGGAAAAATTCGAGTCGAATAGAAAGTAATGGGCTTGATCCAGAGCCCTAAATAAATTGCTGGCGCAATGCACCGAGAACAACGCATTGAGAGACAAGACAAATTGGTTTAAGCGTCTGGCATTTGATATGACAGGAAACGTAAATGAACAGAAGTCAGCAATCGAACTATGAAAGAAATAATAGTCATTGAATGGCAAATTGGCTGGCAGGACTTCCAATCACGTTCTTAGTGGTGACTTGAACACATCGATTGCTCGCGATAGCAGCTGTCTACCCGATCCGTCACGTTTGGTCGTATTGCATCCAAGCGACTTCGTATGTGACGCTTGAACATCTCATTGAAAGTGACTCTCCTGTCACAACATGAGGCGTGAGACGATAGCGCAGGAAGAAGCGCGCTATCGACCGCTCGGAGTCAGAGTCTTCGCAGCCCGTAAAGTTTCTTTTATAGTCCTGAAGAACCGCTCCGCTTTACCATTTGTTTTTGGGAGGTGAGTTGGCGTGCGCAAATACCGTACGTTCATCGACATGAAAATGAACTGAGTCCCGTTGTCGCTAACGAGAATCTTTGGCAGTCCCTTGTCGTCGAAATGCTCCGCAGTATTTTGATTGTTTTTTCAGTTGTGATTGACTTCGTCCGCACCACTTCAGGTCACTTGCTGCAAGCGTCCACGCACACCAGATACCAGTGCCCATTCAGTAGTCCATCACAGTCGACATAGACTCTCTCCTAAGGTTGAGACGGGGATTCTCAAGTTGTAGGAGAAGCAGAAGATGGAATTGCTTGCAATTGACGGCATTGAGGACCGTAATTCACCAAATCCTCTATGTCAGCTGTGATGCGGGGCCACCATACATATCTCCGTGCGATTGCCTTCATGTTGACAATCCCCTGATGAGTCTCATGAATCTCGTTGAGAATCTTCCGGCTCAATTACTCTGGAACAACCACTTGGATTCCCCTCAGAAGACAGCCTTGGACACAAGTCAGCTTGTTCCGGCGCTTGAATTCCGCATAGAAATGACTTGCATGCTTTGGCCAACCAGTCTGCACGAAATCTTGTCGTAGAATCGAATCTCTGGAGGTTGCTGAACGGATATCTTTTGCTGCTAGAGAGCTAGGATATTCTTCCAGAAAGAGTGATTGAACCATTGATCTTTCTCCAGATTGTCCAATTCCTCCGGCAGAGAGACCAACAGTTGCCATGGTCACGACTCTTCCTGTAGTGTAGGATGTAGGAGAAGCCAGACATGAATATCGCCCACCGCTGAATTCGGGCAAGAGCATGTTTTGAAATTGATCGGTCACACCTGAATACACCGAGTACAGGTTTGTGATCGGTAAATATCTTGAAATGATGACCGAGGAGATAGTGACGAAATCGCTTGAGACCGAAGATGATAGCCAAAGCCTCGCACTCTAGCTGACTGTGTTTCCGCTGGGTCTTCGTCATTGCATTGGATGCGAACACAATTGGCCTCGATCCACCATTGATTTCGTGTGAAAGAACGGCTTCAACCCCGTACGAAGATGCACCACAGGATAAGAAGGAAGCTCAGGGTTGAAGTGTAGAAGGAATCCTGCATTTGTCATCAGTTCTTTGGCCTTGGTAAGTGCTGCTTCTTCAACTTTGGACAATTTCCATGGAACGCCTTTACGCCGCAAGTTGTGAAGTGGCTCGAGAACTGTGGACATCTTAGGTAGGAACGTTGAATGGTAAGTCAAAAGCCCAATGAACGATTAGAGCTGAGTTCTTCCCTTTGGCACAGGAGCATTTAAGATTGCATCAATTCGTGATTTGAGAGGATGCAGACAATCTTTTTCGATTCGATGGACCACGTACTCCACCGATTCCTCCATGAACCGGCACCTATCCTTCTTGAGACGAAATCCGACCTCTTCAAGACGCTTGAATTCTTGCTCGAGATTGTGAAGATGTTCTGGAGCATCTTTCCCCGTGACGATAATGGTGCGTTGGAATATAGGGGGAGCAGATGAAATACCGAACGGCAGTCGAAGGTGCTGGAACCAGACCTGGAAAAATTCCAATGCAGTATTTTGATTCCAATTCCAGAGCAGACATCTGAATTCCAATTCCAATCGAAGCAGTTTAATTCAATTTCAATTCCGTAATAAGATTCGATTCCGATAATTTCATGTCGCGTATAGTGTATTATGTTAATCTATCTAACGTTTGTTCGTTTCAGTCTAACCATGGCCGACTAGAATCTAGATTCTAGTCGGCCATGGTCTAACCCATGTGCCCGTATCCTATCCTCTTTGTTAATGTGTGCCGTCCCCTGCGTCGTTCCTATGTGCGTTCTCATGTTCATAGTTCATATTTCTTGTGTACATGTATACATGTAACTTGTCAGCTTACGCCATTTTCGTTTCGTAAACGAGATATTCAATATCTTGTGAAAAAAAGAAAAGAAAATTAACGTTCAGCAAAGAATCAAACGCTGAGAGAGAGAGAAAGATGAGATGCGAATAAATCTATTAATAAACTGACAGAAGAAAGAAATTCAATGTGCGAATAACGTGATTGTTGATGACAGAAAAAACGACAGTAAAAATGATATCATGAAATCTGATTAATAGTTCATGTTAAAAAAAGGAGATTAAAAATTCCTTGATATGAACGAAATGCGGTCGGGTCGAAAGCTATCGAGCAGACCTTAAAGGAAACTTTTTCAATTTTCAAAGGAAAGTGGATTTATCGTCAAGTCTCAAACATTGGTATAAATTAGAAACGATGAGAAATTGACGCAGCATTCTATTTTGAATTCACAGATTGGAAACCACTATCTTCCTTTGATAGCAATTGTCCTCTATTTTAACTTCAGATCCACTATCTTTCTTCGAAAGGCGGAAAGGACGTGAAAGAGGCAGTCCTTCGAATGATAAAAGCCCTCTTATCGAATAGCATGCAGCAGAAGACCAGCCGCACTGGTGCAAATGATAAAATTGCATTCAAAGACGTGCTGGAACCTTTGGTCATTCGTAAGTTACCGCATTGTTCGATATATTGTAACGATTACGAGGAGGCAGATTCGATAGGGACAGCATGGTAGAAGGAAAATTAGTAAAGGATGATGCATGATGCACTGTGAAATGGATGTTCGTCTAAGACGCTTTCCTAACTTAACTGACGCGCAAAGACATTTAGGGAGCGCCAATTCGATAGATATTCTGTCAATGGACTTAAATCTGTCCTCAAGTTTGAATTTCTCTGACATGAAAGAAAGTCACTATTCATATATCAATTAGCTAGCAAGTTACCGGTAGAGCAAAATACTTTAACCACAGAATTATATTCATCTGCGTGCGCCTCGGTTTCCTAGAAAGGAAGAGTTATATGTAGCCTTAATTTCAAAATGGCTCATCACATAATTAGACAACTTGCTCCTTCTCGAATGGATAAATCGTGTATCGCTTGCTATTGGAAATGGCAAACAATAAGCTGTCTGCAGAGGACACCATAGCCAGCTAGAGATGCGTGCGTGATGTGATATCACTTCGCACGCACCAAAACACACATCTTTTCTAACATTCGATTCAATGTATGCACTATACAGTGAGCAATGCCGAGGAGAGGATGTAAAAACATCAAGTGAACTAATTTTCGTACGCCTGCTACTTTTTTTTAATAATGATCGGAGGGGTCAATATTATGGAGTAAACTTGTGCACAATGATCTGAATTCTCCGAATCTGAAGGAATTGTGGCAATCGAACTCACATTAATCGGCAAGCAACGCACGACTTTTTTTCCTATCTTTGTAAGGTATTAGGAATTCCTTTTTGTCCACTTAATAGGTCCCTCGATATGCTAGCGATTTCGTGTCAATCACACTTCTAGCAAAACGAAGCAGATAAACAAAATATTTAATTCTATGACTTAAGCTGATCAAATCTCCAATAAACGCAGTTAACAAAGCAATCCGAGCTTCAAGTACTGACTGTGAACCATCAATGAATTTCATTGCTATTGCATGTCTAAAATGTATTAATACACTACTCATATAAGTCGTAAGTGACCAAAAACAAAATATTTGTATATTTCTGTTAGGGAATTGAATGCAACGATTTCTTACAATGTCAACTAGACCTAATCAACTTTTCAACTTTTAATGAGTAATTCACATATTTCAGGAGCTACAAGGAGCATCATCCCCAGTGCCACTGATCAAGATATCCAAGAAAAGATTGGTAAAGCGCTGCGAGGTGCTAAGGATCTTGAAGGAGGGCGAAAAAGACGGTCAAGGGCATGGGACATGAGGTAACCTGACATAGACTTCGAATCCGACTGTGACTTTTAATTTCCTTTATTGACTTGGCATTATAGCTTTGATTGAAAAAACTATTTTGTTTTTAATATATGTATAACTTTAGTCGATGGTGTTTATAATTGCGGATTACTAAATTTTCCGGGTGGTAAATTTCGATGGCATATGCAATCGCAACAAAAGGAGACGCTTGTGATTTATCTGTAAGTCAATATAGGAATAACATTCATAAGCAAATAAATGTATGTTTTCGAGCAGGGATGTTTCGTCGGTATGTTAATGGGAAAATACCGACTGGTTGTTGGCGGAATGTCGATGTAACGTCAATGGCCCAACATCGAGGAATCAGGAACCATAGCGCTGTCGGGCGAATGTCGACGCAACGCTGCTGGCCAGGCAATTTTTTTCACAGGGCAGTAACAACACATGCGACATCTTCCGTAGCCTTTTAGAAGAACTCCGGGCTTTATCGAAAAAGTGGAATTGAGGTTTATTAAGGTCAATGCCAATTCGAATTCCAATTCCGACGAAAAATGGAATTTATTCCGGATCGGAATTAATTTCAATTCCGACTTTTCCAACTCTGGCTGGAACAGACCCAAGTGCGTATTGATTGTGGTGAGTTCGGCAGATTCCTCGTCCAACTCCAGTAGATTGTGCGCCATTGTCATGTCTAGAGCTAAGTAGTAGTTACCTTGACAAAGAGTTCGATTCTTGGAATAGGGAATTGTTCGACAGATGACGAGCGGTTCATCGACACCTTGAAGTCGCCGCATAAACGAATGCCTCCATATTTTGTGACCCATACTTGGTGTTGCCCAGTATAAGTGCCTGACAGACTCCAGGATTCCCAACTTCACCAAACGTCCGATTTCTTCTTCCACTTTGTCTGTGAGTGCATATGGTGGCCGCATTGCTTTGCAGATCTTCGGAATTGTATTGGAAGATTTGAGAATTCATGCCTTGCCTTGATTGTAACAGCCCAACCCTTCATCGAACTGAGTTGCATAGCGGGACCGGACATTGGATAATTGAGATGGCACATGGAACTCAACTGATTGAAGAATTGAAGAATTGTAGCAATACAGCTCTCCATTCCTCGCCTATGTCTACATGTGAAATACATTGGCAAAAGATATTAAAGCAGCTTGATTTATTCAAATCATGTCTAATGACACATGTTTCCCAATGAGTGTTGTGTGAAACTCAGGCGAGCGTCAGTCATTGCGAGAATCATTGCAGAATCCACCATTCATGCTCTGTGCAAACAAAACAAGACGAAGATTTTTTTTAAGTAATCCGCTCTTAAATTAGCCTTTGCAGATTAAGTACCGCATTGGAGACTAATTTCTTTGTTATCTCAAGATTCAGCTCAATCGGATGCCGTAGCTACAGAGCTGATCATAAAAGGACTGCCTAAAATTCGTTAAAATTCAATCGATTATCATACCTTCCAATCGCATTGCACAACAACGTGTCATGCATCATTCGACAGCTTGTATTCTCAGCTTTAAATTGAGCCTTGATAGACTTGCATCCGGTTTTGTATTTGCTGAACAGTGCTCAAAATATGAAAATCACTCAATTTACAAATCACAATTTTTTATAAGAAAGCATCTGAGTATGATAATGAATCAGGATCGAGGAGAAATAGTATTTTCTGAGCTATCTTTTGACATACTGGTTATCAAAATCGGTGAACTAATAAAAAATTGGTGATATGGTGACGTTTTCACAAAATCGTGACCTTTTTGATTCAAAATGTTGTTTTCCCAAAAAATTAGTGTTTGGTATGTTCAAAATCCTGAGAGAAATGAGAAAAAGTATTGTAGAAGTTTGAAAAAGAACTATTGAACTTGTATGAATGTAACTTACATATTCGAATTTTTTATAACGTAAGGAATTTGAACATATACACTACTAATATTTTAGGTGCAAAGTGAGAACATAACAGTTTCAACCAAAAAGGTCATGATTTTGTGAAAACTTCACGATATCATCAATTTTTTTAATTAGTTCACCGATTGTGTTTCCAAGAAAATTAAAAGAGAGCTCAGAAGATGCTCGTTCACCCTGTACTTGATTCATTATCATACTTAGATGTTCTCTTATTAAAAAAATTGCAATTTGTAAATTGAGTGATTTTCATATTTTCAGCACTGCTCAGCAAATACAAAACCGGATGCAAGTCTATATACCTCTTGATCTTGAGCTGAAAATGCAAGCTGTCGAATGATGCATTACACGTCGTTGTGCGATGCGATTGGAAGGTATGATAATCGATTTGTATTCAGCGAATTTTACGTGGTCCTTTTATGATCAGCTCTGTAGTTGATTTTAGCGCGCCTCATGACATGGAAAATTATGGAAGCGCCCGCTTTTGGAAATCAGGACCTTCATTTTTCGACGCGGCCTCGGCGCTCGGGGGGAACGCCGATACCTCCCCCTGGCGACGCCCTATCCTGTGACACCTGAGGTGGTAACCTTTAGCCAATCTGCCATACTTCTATTAATTCAACTGAAACAAAATATAACAAACACAATCATTGTCAAAAGTGATGATTTTACATTGACACAAGCGGTTGATACATCATCAATGAAAAGGCTATGTAGAAGAATGCGGGATGCAGTGGACCTCCCTCAGTAATCTGATCGATGAAGAAGATTAGGCCTACTGTTGTCAAGTTTTACGGTCTGAAACAATCAAACAAATCGGATCGTAATTGAAATAAGATCATAGAATGCCATGTTATTGAAGACATATCAGCTGACATGATTGTCTCATGATGATGACTTTTGCATAGATTTAGTCATAGACTTCTTAATATCTATAAAATTAGAAAGTCAATGTCCATGAAATGTCTCAATAACCATAGACATCTAGATATCCATACAATAACGCATATCCTTGAACATAGATTTTTCGGGCAAGAATGCAGGATATTTTCTGGCGCCAGCAATAATATTCGTACATGTAAGTGTACTATGTTCTGCTGCAGTTAGCTAACTGACTGGTGAGAATTGCATCCCTGGAGATAAAATTTTGAATGATTTGTGATATCATTTCAATTCAAAACATATTACATCATACATTACATCATACATCAATTCATACATTCACATCTTATGAAGCTGACATCAGCGATTGCCCAATAAATCATCAAAATTGACCATTCATTATCGCAACACTGCAACATGAACTATCACGTGGAATTCGGACAATTAAAAGGCAAGTTAAATCGTTAAATAATAAAATGATGTCACTTTCATTTAAATCATAAAGGAGAAATGCATTAAAAGAGAGAATGATGAGCACCAATATGTGATGAATGAAGTACATAAATACTCACTGTAACTAAGAAATATCCTTAGAAAATAACAACGCAGGTAATAAAATATTTGTAAAAATAAATTTGTAAAATAAAGATATTTGTAGAATGTAACTCTATTTTGATAACTTGTTGCCATCAACAAATTCTCGAAACTTTTGCAATGAAAATAGATGATGTAATTAGATTTTGAATCTTTATGCACGTTAATGATCAATTTTGACAAATCAGAATAGAACTCAATTACATTTGAAATCGATGCTTAATCCAGTGGGTACCAAAAATAAAATTCAGAAATAATAAGTTTTATGCATATATTCATATTTCTAACTGTACATTATTGGTGTAACAACACTATTAAAGAATTTTTATGGATAGGATGTCAAGGAAATGCATTTTCAGGTAAATTTATACTTATCTCAATTATTGACGAATTACTCATGATGGAAATCATTTCGTTAATTTCCTGAGAGGAGTGATGTCTAATATAGGTGACCTGTTATGTATAATGTCTAGTGATCGGTAAATTTGTGGTTTTACACTCCTTTATTCCAGTCTACAGCTATTTTTCCATAATTTATTAAATAACGTCTGACAGAAGTCTAATGCAAATTTATGAAGTATATTTGTACAAAACGGTTAACACCATAATAAAGTTTAATGTATGTGGACACTGAAACAGTGTTCGTTTCATGGAATTCATTCAGGCATTGCGATGAATGAAATATATATTTGATTTTATTATGAGTTAACAAAATTTTTCTCTTCGTCAACACTGAACTGACAGTTGCGAAATTTTGAATCAGAAATCAGCCTTGAGAGGAATTTGTTGCTCGATATAAACAAAAGATGGCTCTTTACAGAAATTCTGTATTTTTTGAGCAAAATATCAATCAGTCATTAATATAATCATTTCAATATGTAGTAAATGAATTAAAAATCGTTTAAGATGAAATATTTAACATATTGGAATATTTAAAGACAGAAAGAGTCTCTTAATTGTCCGTATTAGAAATGACTGCATGTTGGTGATAACTTAGAAAGTGACGTAATTTTAGGTCAACCAATGAATGCTGTATAATGAAAGGCAAATAAGTAACATTTTTGGAATTATCAAGTAACCGGATGATAATAGCAAATTAACACACTCATAGAGTGTTATTTCAGAGAAATCAGATATCTGCAACTGAATGAATATGAACGAGACGTAAATTTAATTCAACTTGTATGAAAAGAATAAGTAAAGACAATCATTAATTACAAAAGAATGATGTAAAATGAAATAAATCCTATGAAATGGACATCTCAAAAATATAATTTCTTACAACTTCATTGAAACTCAGCAGAGCATTCATTAATGTATTTGTAAATTGTGATATCCACTACCAATATGAAATACCTAATTACAATATTTTGCAATTATTTGAAAATAAGGCAACTTGAACTATAGACTGTGGGATACAGACGCTTGACAGGATTATTGTAGAGGTGAAGATGACATAAATTATTGACCTAAAAATTCAAACAATGTATTTAAGTATAAATTAGGTGGTTAACGAATCGATATTATAATTCGTGTACAATAGTTCAATCGACCATGTTGGAGTATATAACATTAAAATTAAGAGAGAAATTATTTTAGAATTTATACATAAAAAACTAGATAGAAATTTCATGAATATAGCCTAACATTATTTGAAGGATTGAAAGGTAACAAATTATGACATTTTAATAAGTATTTATGTGTATGACTATTTTTTAATTAAGCATATTTTATAATTACGGAATTAATTACACTTACAGTTATCAAGGATGTTATCACTGAGTAAGTCGGCAAACATGATCATTTCGTTGCACCAATTGCTGATGTCAGCTTCATTATCCATGATAAGATATTGCCATCACACTAATGTACAGGTTGCAATATCGAATCTGAAATTAACCAAATTGAAAGACAGATGATTGCGACACCACATGTTTCTGCATTTCCATGATGAAACGAAACGGAACGTGGTAAAAAAATGATTAACTTCACTGATGACGATTTCAAGATGCAATTAGAACTGAATTATGTAGCTATCCAACATTCAACAAGGTAACATGCAATCTTCAATTGAAGATCATGAAAATATAAACCTGTGAAGCATGTATAGATATATTTAATTCTAGTTTTGTCCATTGCATTCTATTTTAGCTACTTCATTGTTAGATGGTTTTCACAAATGACTTTCGTAGTTGAAGTAGGTCTGATTTATCAGAAATTACTTTAAAATGGAACTGCTATACTATGATGTAATTCAATAAGTTTCGAATAGTAATTGAGACAGTAAAATGATGATTTAGCTGGATTTCAATAATGATCCTATTCAGATTGCCCCATGTCACAATAAAACAAATGTTATCATCCTATTATTCAAATTTTAATTGTTGTAATGACATGACACAAGGAAAAAGCAAATGATCAGTCAATCTTCATTCATTTACATTGAAGTAGTGGACGCCTGTTGCTCAATGGAAGTTCACCATACACAATATCCTGAAATTCAAAACAATGCCGCTAGATTATGCCGAATATTCAACAATAAGATTACGAAATATCAAGCATGGATATGGGTCGCCCTGAAAATCACTCAGTATTAGCCACTCATGGCGGGGGTATCACCAGGTCCAACCGGCTCATTGTGGCCCATTTTTGCTTCACATTAAACAGACCATGAATGTGATGAACAAAACTGGGGAGTCTTATAAACGCAAAAGTAACATTTAAACTGAAAATATATATTACAATTCGTCATTGAAAATATTTACTTTTAAAATTAGGACATATTATAATTTTTCTGAAATTTAACAAATATTTATCATTTAATGTCTTATGGACATCAAATACACCTATGACAATACATCCTCATTTTTCTTCGCAAACCTAGTGCAATTCTTACAGAACATGCTTACAGTAGTTACAGAATATAGTATTTCTGATAACGGTGATTCTCACAGTCCTTAGTCAAAAGGTGAAACAAATATTCAAAAACGCAGCGTTTTGATAAATTTAAACAAATAAATATTTTAATCACCATTAACCAATATATGTAAAACGACATCAAAAAAATATTTTTTATCTATAACTGAAATAATACTGTGATGATATCTGATTCAGCGAACCATATGTTTGCTATGTCGTCTCAGTGCTGACGTGCGGAAATAATAATGCACACACAACTATTTTGCTCACAAAAATTTGTTATATGGATCTTTGATTTCAGGAATACATTTCTTTGTCATCATGCTCTTGGTTTTCAAGAATAGACTGCAAAATTGTTAGATGATTTTGTAGTCTATCTCTATCACCATCACAGATGCGAATTTGTGTTTCCACGTTTTCTGTTGTGACTTCTTCCTTCCTTGCAAGGTGTCATTGTCTAAGATGATCAACGCATTAACAAATTCTGTTTCCCATGATGCTAAAAGCTACTGTCTATTTGGCAGACACAGCAACTTCACTTTACTTATGTTAGCTAATAGATCACTGAATGAATCGAGATATGAACTTCTATCTACGTGTCAAATTCTTCTACAAATATTTGCATCCAAGTATTTCTGCAATTAGGCTGTCGGAAAATCTTTCGCACTGAGCATGGCCGTATTTCTCCCACGTGTTATTAGTTATAAAACTAGTGACCTGTTGATACTACATATGTCAATTGATAACATCGAATCATACTACATTTGTGTATCAATTGAAGATTCATTCAGTGAGTCAAAACATTTAATCCTCTGATAGCAAGTCAATTAACTGATCGGCTTTATAACATTTTTGAATTTATGAGCAATATCAAAGCTATATAACGTCCTCCATTTGCTTTGATCTCAAGTAGGAACATGAAAAAAATGAGATGTTTTGTTTTAATTTATAGATTAAAAATCCATGAATCTCATTATTGTGATTGATTTTTCGATTAATTATTTCAAATCTTCGTTTTCAGCAATTTGACAACTACAAAGTTACATTACATGCGATCACATGCTTGAAATTGGATAATTCGTTGAAATGAACACTGTTTCATATACAGAATTAACTTGCCTTTTCAATGAACGCCCATTCGTCTTCTAACTATTAATATTGAAAATGCATTTTTTCGTTTTATATATGTAGTGAAATGCATACTTTTTTGCTGGAAAAATGCATTTCTACGTTCAACAATAAAAATCAGCGCTAATGAATGTTATTTTCGTAATGAGGGAACAAAATTACATCAGAATGTGACAATTTAAAATAATGTTGAAAATTTTATTTTTCTTGGTACCGAGTTGACCGGGATTCATCTAGTGTACAGGACAGGTACACTGCAAATCGCTGGATACGAAAATTACATACAAACATATACCAAAATCACATACAATTTGAAACTAACATCTGATACGAGATTCTCGTATGTTTAAAGAGATCTGGTATGTTTTTCATACGAAATCTCACTTACTTTCGTATGTGATTGGTATGTTTCTATCTGTGATTGGCTGTTTTACACTGAAATACGAGTTGTTGGTATGTTTTATATACGATACCCGATGCAATTCATTCTTATTTGTATCTCTCTGGTATGCATTTCGTATCTGCAGCTTTAAGTCACATAGCAAAAAATATATGTATTGCCGAAACAATTTTAAAAACAGAGTTCTTAGTATAACCATTGCATTCAAAAATTTTCAGAATTTTCTCAATTTCATCATGAAATATATTCCAATTGCTGGCTACCGTATATGCTCTACTCAGCATTCCAATAACCAGACCCTGGTGCCATGCTCTTGGACAGTTTGCTTCAAAATTTAATAGCACATTTGTGAACGTTTCTTTTCTGAAGATGCTAGTTTCCAAATTATTCGTAATATTTTATTTTAACATCCAAGAATGCTATACTATTGCCTCCAATATCTACAGTAAATTTTAAATTTTTGTGTTGTCTATTTAAAAATTGGTGAAACCGTTCTATTTTTTTATATCATCAAAAACGCAAATGCAATCATCTACATATCTTGCGTAATAAAGTGGACTGCATTCTTCATTCATCCAATTTTGTTCCATATGTGACAAAAATAGATTTGCGAGTGTAGGAGCAAGGGGGAACCCATACTTACACCATCTATCTGCTTAAACATTTGGTCATTAAATAAAAATTGACCACTCGTGGCAAACAGGCAAAGTTTTTTAAATACATCCCTGCCAAACAAAGGCTTATTAGTTGAATTCTTATCATAGACTAAATTAGCCGCCAACTCAATTGTTTCATTTACAGGTATGTTCGTGAATAGTGATTCAACATCATAACTAATTAAAATATGTTTGTCATGAAAAAGTTCTTGATTTTTATTAATTTCTTCTATCAAGTGAGAGGTAGAATTCAACATATGTTTCGAATTTATATGTGATTTTATTAGATTATCTAAAAATTTTGCCAAATTGTAACTTGCAGAGCCAATAGTACTTATTATTGGTCTCATAGGTTTGTTATCTTTGTGCACTTTCAAAATAATCGGATCAAATCTCCGGATTGCCTTGTTAATCTAAGTAACTATGAATTAACCCTAAAAGAGCGTGAAATACTAAGGTTTGGCCTTAAACATAGTGTGATTCCTAAAAATATTTGTAATGATAAGATTAAATACCAATTAGAAAAAGCTATTGCTGTTAACATTAAAAATGAAAATGAATTTAATTTAACACCAGTGGTAAAACGTGAAATTCAGGAAGCTGCAACTCACTTCTTTAAAGCTCGAAAAAAGATATGTAATGATAAATACAATCGTAAAACACACAAAGTACTGGAAAAGTTGGCGAAACGCAAGGATATAAAAGTGTGTTCCTTTGATAAGGGGAATGGATTGATTTTAGTCAACTTATTTGAGTACAACAAAAAATGAGTGATATTTCAAAAGACGTAACTAAATTTCAAAAAATTGAATATGATGAGGATGACATTCGCAAACATCCGACATTAACCGAGGAAGGCAGATTGTATCGTTACATTTATAAGTATTTGCGTAGATACACGTATATTGATGAGAAAACGTACAAGTTTATTAGTCCTTCTGGCGGTGACCCCGGTAGGCTCTATGCTACTGTGAAAGTGCACAAAGATAACAAACCTATGAGCCCAATAATAAGTACTATTGGCTCTGCAAGTTACAATTTGGCAAAATTTTTAGATAATCTAATAAAACCACATATAAATTCGAAACATGTTGATTTCTACCTCTCACTTGATAGAAAAAATTAATAAAAATCAAGAACTTTTTCATGACAAACATATTTTAATTAGTTATTATGTTGAATCACTGTTCACGAACATACCTGTAAATGAAACAATTGAGTTGGCGGCTAATTTAGTCTATGATAAGAATTCAACTAATAAGCCTTTGTTTGGCAGGGATGTATTTAAAAAACTTTGCCTGTTTGCCACGAGTGGTCAATTTTTATTTAACCCTCTGAGACCTGAGCTTTTTAACACCCTCTGAGACCTGAGGGGGGTCCAGTGGACCCCTTTTACAAATTCCTAGTTCACGTGCTTAAATCTGTTTCAAGTCATTGGGAAAGTTGATTTTGAGTAAAACAATGATGTCTGCGTGTAGCAAGTCGATGTAACAAATCCTTTTAGTGTCTTTCAGCCTTCTCAGTAAACACATGCGAAAATGTGGTGTTTTTGTAATTCAGTGACATCTAGCACAGTATCAGTTGTACTAAGGGTCGGTTTTACGATGTTTGCTGTCGCCATATAACCTCAGATAGTTGATATTAATGAAACTGAGTTATCATATGCAGCATAGCCCTTCATTTGGCCATTTTATTCAAATTTATCCATGCTAATCGGAAATAGGCCTAAGCTGAGCCATAATTGCCGCATTTTAAGACCCTCAAAACAGCTGTGGAGAGCTCAAACTCATCAATCACTGCTGTTAAAACTTTGCCAACACATTATTTTTAGTGTTGAACTAAAAACATAATGATTGCTTTCATTTTCAACATTAATTTATGCTGATTTGTTTATGTAGGCCAACCAGTCATGTACGATCATGTGCGAAAACAAAATATTCACATTTTGCGATCCTGTAGCATAACACACATGTACGAGCATGATGTAAACATTGAATAAATGAATTTCACTTATTATGCATCATCGTGGACATGCACAGAATCATTTTTCATCTGATAGCAAAAGTTCTGTGATGGGAATTTCTACACCCTCTGAGACCTGAGGGGGGGGGTCCAGTTGACCCCTTTGGCCTAACGACCATATTTCTCCTAGTTCAATTGAAATGAAATAACACATGCAGATTCTCTGTCAAAAATAATGATTTTCCATGGGCATGAGCAGTTGATACATCCTCAAGACAAAAAGTGAAACAGAAAAATGTGGCTCTGGGGTACACTGGAACCCCCCCCTCAGGTCTCTGAGGGTTAATGACCAAATGTTTAAGCAGATAGATGGTGTAAGTATGGGTTTCCCCCTTGCTCCTACACTCGCAAATCTATTTTTGTCACATATGGAACAAAATTGGATGAATGAAGAATGCAGTCCACTTTATTACGCAAGATATGTAGATGATTGCATTTGCGTTTTTGATGATATAAAAAAATAGAACGGTTTCACCAATTTTTAAATAGACAACACAAAAATTTAAAATTTACTGTAGATATTGGAGGCAATAGTATAGCATTCTTGGATGTTAAAATAAATATTACGAATAATTTGGAAACTAGCATCTTCAGAAAAGAAACGTTCACAAATGTGCTATTAAATTTTGAAGCAAACTGTCCAAGAGCATGGCACCAGGGTCTGGTTATTGGAATGCTGAGTAGAGCATATACGGTAGCCAGCAATTGGAATATATTTCATGATGAAATTGAGAAAATTCTGAAAATTTTTGAATGCAATATGTATTGCATACTACTGTCAAATAACTTTTTTCGGAACACCAGTCGTTAATATTTTTTGTTTGATAGACTGATTTTAACTAGATTAGATTTATTTTGAACTTCATGCTCCACGAGATTGTCGTCGTTGCTACTTGTCTAGCAACATTATCAGTTGATTAACATCAATTCATTCAAACGATATCTTTAGTGAAATCACGTTGACTTATATATCTCAAACATAACTATTTTTTGCATTCATGAATTATAATGTGTTTTTATTTCGGATTGATAATATGCTTAATTTCAAAATTACATAATGCACAATTGTTGATGGTTGAATATTTATTGATTATTCATGAAATGCATTAGACTTACGTTATTAAAATCGAAGTCAGCATTGAAAGTATAACTCTTGAATGTCATTATCTCACTGCTTTCAAAACAGTAGTGACATAACTATAATCTTCATTGACAAAGGGCCTTAAATCAACGTACTCAAGACATAATAGATGCTTTCTTTTAACGTTGTGCTGTTATGGCTTTAGTATGTAAAGCATACCACATTTGAAATAAGATACGAAAAGCATACAAATATATACCACGAGAATACAGGAATATATATATATACCAAACAAATATTTTGGTATGCATTCTTCGTATGTGATTGGTATTGAGCGATTTACAGTGTATATTAAAAGTAAACTTGAATAACCATGTAAACCATTTCTACAATAGCTTACGGATATGCTCACACAGACAAGTCACAGTTGATCTCAGTTGACGGGAGGTTGTTTGATTTTTATTGTGATTTTCACTTCAATTTGTATCTCCTCCCCACGAAAAGGTTTGCTGCTAATGCTATAGCTTATTTCCTTTGTTGATAGACTTGCATTCTGTAAATATTTTTTAGTAATAAAGTAATTTTAGAAGCAAACCTATTCGTAGGGAAAGCATGCAAATTGAAGCGAAATTCACAATTAAAGCAAGCAAATCATTGTGTTAAGAAATAATCAATTTCTGCACAATTACCACAAGCCATGTAATACAATATCATTGCAAATTAAAAATGGAACTCTGGATGCTGTGCAAAAATTTGCTGTAAGACATCATTAGGTGACATCCCATGCGTAATTCATGCGTAATGACGGAACAACCCAAACATCCGTGTTTACGGACACTCTTCTACCCGCGTACATACTCGTACGCGCTGCACTAAGAGTCAGAAATCACTTGCTCTGATGCTGCTAAAACATGGGGAATGTTTATGAATACGCGCGGGCGAGCGTTTATAGGTTGCGCGTCGTCTACGGTTGTCTGCGCTGCCGTTTGAACCACTAAGATGAACCGCTAAGCATGTTCTGTCTTCCCTGAGCATGAAATTGAGGTCCTATCACATTGTTTAGCCTCTGATACATGCAGACACATGAGACACAAAGTCTATACAACAGGACTGCCAACTATACTAACTTATATAACAGATATTGTAGCAATATCCCGCATAGCCACGGATGTTTACGGTCATGTGTAATTACGCGTGATTGAGCGTGGCATGTCACCTAGTGATAACATTTTCGCTACAGCAACACGACCTCTTGTCATAATTTGATGCAAATAAAAATGTCATTTTTATTGCTCAGTCCTTCGTCCGTTCTTCTTGGAGCAATCCACGGAGCTGCAACAAGGCTACAAGAAATCGTGACCTGACAAAAGCTGACAATTTAATGACAGTGACACATTGGCTAGACGGGTGAACAATTAATCATAAAGCCAAAATCATTCTAGTATTTACATTGTGCCTGCAAAAAAGCAGAATTTATCAATTATTGCAGTGTGTTAAACTTAGCATGATAAATGCTCTTCGAAATTTCATTAATTTGCTAATTGCAAATCTCAAATTTACCCGGGTATGGCTTCAACTCTAAATAGGGAGTTGTGTCGATGTTAAGAGATGTGAAGTAGACCTGCTGATGATTCATGACATTGGATAAAATGGCAGCTATTCAGGTGTGTTCCCATTTTTCAACTGAGGATGCTCCATGAATTTTTATGCCCTACACTTGTTGGTTGTATAAATACCCACCAGAACTGAGGACTTTGACCGTTATCATTCACATGTTCCTTCTTTCCTGTTGCAGACACGATCCTCATTGTCTTTTTTGGCGTATGCCTGGTGGCTCAATGCCTGAGAGCTCAACCACTAGATTATCCTAGTGGAGTTGATAAATGCTGTTTTAAAACATGTAGCTATAAACGGGTGGAGCGCATGACCGAGAAAGGTCGGAAATGCATGGAATTGTGTGCAGGACCATTGGAGACTGGTTTTGATACTGAGAAAATATCGGTCTGTGCAAATCATTGCAACGAATTGGTTAAAAAATGGTTTGCCGCACCAGTACGAGATTATTGCGGGAGACTATGTGAATATGTCAAAATTATATCAGTCACATAGCCGTGACAATGACTGTGTCAATGACCCTGCAATTGAAACTCATCAAAATCTTTATTTTCTTCGATATAAAACGGGAAACATTGACAACTCGCTTGTCATCTCAATTTCGATTTCACTTCTTATTTCAATGAGTATGTATGGCGATGTACTGTCCGCATATTCAGCACTAATAGCATGTTTATGAATCTATAGATGTATATGATAAAGAAAACGGTTATTCTATTGTGACCTGTTAAAGAGAATTGATAATTTTCCTAGGAATGTTCAAAGAATTCTACATGAATTTCAAGAAAATAGCCTTAAAAGAATTGCTCTAAAATAATGGTGGGTTATAATTGAAAACTACACCTTGATCTTGTTCTGAATACAGAACCCATTATGTTTTTTTTTTGTTGAAAACTGAATCCATTTTGATTCATGACTGATGCCAGTGGCGGTACTTCCGATAGGGAGACAGAGCACTGTCCTCCCTGTCAAATTGTGAATAATTCTGGAATCTATAAACATGACAATCCTTAACTCTGAGCGAATACTCCAACAGTGATGAAATAGAAAGGACAATTACTATCAGTGACAGAAAAATTATTATGGAAATTCTCCAAGATCACAAAACAATGAGAAAGAAATTTATTTCATTTATCGAGTGGATAATGTGGAGTAGATTTTATCGATGAGCTTACTAAAATTATTATACATTTCAGTAATGGTTCTCCTTTTGAATGTTTTGCACTTACCATTCATTCCCCTTGATACTTCCTTCATAAACTTTCCAAAAAGTTAAAAAAACAAATGATTACGTAAAATATTCGAAGAAAAAAATTGATTTATGAGGAAAGGAGAGGCTAATAGATTTATTGCGAAAAAGCAGAACAATACAGAAAAGAATTTTCACCAAACAAATAATTATTTTTGAACAAAGAAAAGCGCTTTCAGTCTTTGATAGAGCAGGGGAAAATCTCAGCTGCTACAAGGTGCATAGAAGAAGCAAACACCGGTACTCTCAATACTAATCAGGATGTTTTAGAAGAGCTTTATGCGAGGCATTCTGATCCTATACTTGTTGAATTAGGCAGTAAAATCAAAGATCCTCTTAATTGTAAATCACAATGTGATATATGTGACGGGAAATGTGACATAATAGCCTGACAAATGCCACTGACATAAGGTGCCGCATATCTTTCACTTCTTATGTTGCAGATAACTGGCGCGATGTGACATGTATCTGATCAGTAGGTAACACATACTTTTAACACTAGAAGACCGGAACTTTTGATCTTACGAGAAAGCCTGAAATGCGTCAATTGACGCAATTTCAAATACAGTACCAATTTTGCTCCATCTTTGAATTTTTATTAGTTATAATGAAGATTTATATTGTGAAACACTAATTTATGTTTATTGTTGTATTGATTGGCATTTAATGAATAATATGATTGGCATCCACAGAAATCGATAGCGTACATGATTAATTTCTCATTCATTATGCTTGCTTGTATGTTTGCTACAAACCATCCACTAAAGCAACGTTCACTAAACGTTCACTAAATCAATATCGATCATATTAGAAAAAACATGTACTGGCCATCTGCGACACGCCGGCTTCACGGAATACAGTCTCAGCATTTGATCCAAAACGTCAACGCCATCTTTTACATGGTTGTACAATAAAACAGCCTCTGGCTTGCACTTTGCATTGTCTATATTTGGAGTAGTTACAGAGCTATGCATTGTACTAAGTATTGTCACCTTTTTATTTTTCTTGCATTGATACACCGTCAAGGTTGCAGATGACTGTGTATCCTTGAGTACGTCGGTATTATATAATAAGATTTCTCATGAACCAGCGGAGGCAGTTCCCGGCGATTAGATCTGACTGTACCAATCAATGAAGTGTTTTCAAGAGCTGCTTCGCTAATGACAGACTTGTCAAAGAGTTGTCCGTTGTTATAGAGTGCCCATTTACCTCTATCGGCTTTACCAACTTCATAACAACGTCAACTGATAGACAGTCTGTACGTGTTAAATCTTTTTCCAAGTAGGGAAATCCATCATAAAGATATTTCGTCTGGAGATCGACAATGAACCACAACTTCAGACCGAATTTGTCTGGTTTGCTGGCCATGTATTGCATAAACCTACACCTGTCTTTGCACGGCAACATCTGCTCATCGATGGTCAAATACTCAGAGGGATAGAAAGCCGCCTGACATATTTCAATAAATGCATACCAAAGATCCGAGATGAGGCAAAATTTATCACTCTCAACTCTTGATTTTCTTGTCGATTTATCATCAAAGCGCAAAAAGCGCTTGATTTCCATGAATCTATCCCTACTCATATGGTCTGTGAATAACGCATTTCCCCATTTCTGAGACCAAAATTCTCGAAGAGGAAGATTCCTACATCCTAAAAGCTCACGAGCAATCCACAGTCCTAAAAATGTTTCTAATTCTGCTGGTTCGATTTTCCAACCTGATATGAATCGCTCACCTTCTGCTATCGTATATTTGCACATTTTTCGAAGCATCGGCTCATTGAACAATAAGCAAAAAGCGGATAATGGATCACTTATTCGGGCACTTGCATACGCATTTGGACCACTATGTCGTCGCAAAACGTTTTGTGAATTTCGTCGTCCAACATTATGACTCAATGTATTGCGAGAAAGTAAAGTCCAAACTGTTCCATCTTTTCCAAAATGCCTGTCATTTGAATCACAATCGCCTTCTGGATGTATAGAAAGTCGTTGATGTAACGGCGGAATATTATCGATCGAATATCCTTCGTCACTGTCACTACTGCTTGAATTATCGACATCATAATCTATTCCACTAATACTCGCTACTGTTTTCATTTTCTTCTTGTGTGCCTACGAATTCTTCTCCGGTATCGCTGTCGTCCGTATCCAGTTCTTGTAAAGATTGTAGAGCTTGTAAAGCTGAATATTTCGCGCGTCGAGACAAGTTGTCAGAATAGAAACAAGTATCGTAAGGATATCAGTCAACAGCCGAATAATAACTGTTTCGATGTCTAATGGTTACAACAGCTTCGTCAATTACTCATACTGACGGCATTGACCTCAATATCTTTGATTTGTGTCTGCAATTGAGTTCTATTTAGTATGTAAATTGCGACAGACACTCGATGTCATGGTTCAATAACATTTCTAGAATTTGAAACATGCAAGGCACAATAGAAGTAGATGTCAGGTACGTTGAAAAGAAATCAAACAACGCCAATACATGCTCAATCGTAGACTGCGTCAATTGACGCATTTCGGCTTTCTAGGTAGTCATGCGATTTCTATGATAATAATATGACCTGAAGACTCGACTCCATTATAGAAATAAGAACTCATAGAAATATTAAAAGTCAGGAAGTGTTATCGGTTCATATCACGATTAAACGGAAAAAGAACAAAAAATGTTTGATTTTACGTCAATTGACGCGCCCGGTCTTCTAGTGTTAATTGCTGAGTTTGATTTCTATTGTATTTTACTTTCTATCGAATAATTCCGAAAGTAGATTTTAAATACAATAACGTTACAACATTCAATTGAATTAATTGTCCCACAAATAGCTAGAACACAGCTAATAAAATTTGAAAATAAAACATTTTAGAATGTTATGGATGATCTGAATACTTGTATGCAAGGATATGTGCATTTGCAATCACTTTATTAAGACACTAGATTTTCGCTTGATATAGGCTTTATGAGACATTATCAGATCTTATGAGATATCAGCTCTTTCTGGTATATTATGTATATAATTAAATCGTATTATTTATATATGAGATGGAATTCGTGGTTAGAGGGTATGCTTGCACGTCCTCTAGCTCCAACGTAGCTGGTTCAAACGTACCCATGACTGATGGGTCCCAACAGGCGCAAACATGTCTCGTGGTGGTTACATCTGTTGAGAAGAATCATCAGCAGGCCTAGTTCACATGTCTCAACATAGACACAACTCCCTACTTAAAGTTGCAGCCATGCTCGGGTCAATTTGAAATTTGCAATTGAATTTCGCTAACTTGCTAATTATAAATCTCATGGTCATCACTATCTTCAATTTTCCTAAAACAAATCAAGGTCCGTCCGCTTGCATAAGTTTCTGCAGAGAACAAGCTCGAAAATGGAGACTTTTATAGTTTGATGTACATCCCATGGCCACCACGGGTCTGCGTGTCTTCCTGGTCCATCTTCTTGTCACAAAGGATCTAAGAAAACGATATATACAGGGCTGGCCGAAAGTAACGCAAAAAATAAATGAGCTGTAATTGTCTAATCATGAAGCATTTGGAATACAATAGAGCATCAGGGGTACAAACATGCGTGAAGAGTTTTAGAATAATAGCTGAAAGTGATATAATCATATTTATTCCTAGACTGTATACATGCACAAGTGCATCACTATAAATGTTTAAAATGACCTCCATTATTTTCGGTGACAAGTCGTCGAACAAGATGAGACACTGCAGCCGAGAACTCAGCAGCTGTCAGCATGGAAATCTCCGATCAAATCGTGTTTTTCAATTTGCTATGTCAAACGTCACACTTTTGTTTAATAGAGAAACTAACAAGAACTGAACAAAGTCAAACACTTCACTTATTCATTTATCCGGATCTCGTGATCACCAGTAAACGCGTTGAATAACAATCATAGATATTCAATTCAATGTGTGCTTGATGCGCATATAATAACACTTGATTCGTTTTTGCGAACTGTGATATTGACTCTCACGAGTGAACGTGATGGATTTGCCTACCAGACTTGAATTTGTTCAACTTTTTTATGAAAATAACCGAAGTCCAACTGCCACCTTGAGAACTTTCAACACCGAAGATTGTTCGAAGTCAATTTTCGGTCAGTTGCATCACACGTCTTATATCCAAATTTGAAAAGACTTATTCTCTACATAATGTACCAAAATCAAGTCGCCCATCATTCAACGAAGAACGATCTGAACTGGTTATTAAAGAGTCTCTGCAGTCAGTTCAATCAACGAATCAACTTGACATTGCTTCTTCCTCTGATGTGGCACGCGCATCCAATATTCCAGAACGGAGTGTTCGTAGAATTCTAAAGGAGCATCTAGGTATGTATCCGTACCGCCTATCCCTGATGCAGTTCATCACGGAGGCAGACTGTGAACCTCGAATGAATTTTGCGAACTGGATGCTACAAAATCCGGGTGTGTTGGACAGAGACTTATGGAGTGATGAGGCCTATTTTAGCCTGGACGGTGCAGTTAACAGGCACAACTGTATTATATGAGCTTACCACAATCCACATGCTTCGATAACAGAAAGTTTGCATTCACCGAAAATTTGTGAATGGATGGTATTCTCAGCAACCTACCAGCTAACTCCGTTTTTCTTCGATGGGACTGTCAGTGGTGACAATTACCGTGCTATGCTCTCCGATCATGTGATCCCGGCACATAGAAGAAAGCAAAAGATGAACTCAGTCATTTTTCAACATGACGATGCACCGCCGCATTATTCTAAGACGGCATGTGAATTGTTGTTCAAGCATTTTCCACCAGAAAGAGTCATTGGTCGTGAATATGGGCAGCCTCGGTCAGCGAGATCTCCAGATCTTTCTCCTCTGTATTACTGGGTCTGGGGAATGCATAAATCTCGCGTGTATCATATGAGCAAACCGGAAAGCATCGAAGAATTGAAAAACACGATTTGATCGGAGATTTCCATGCTGACAGCTGCTGATTTCTCGGCTGCAGTGTCTCATCTTGTTCGACGACTTGTCACCGAAAATAATGGAGGTCATTTTAAACATTTATAGTGATGCACTTGTGCATGTATACAGTCTAGGAATAAATATGATTATATCACTTTCAGCTATTATTCTAAAACTCTTCACGCATGTTTGTACCCCTGATGCTCTATTGTATTCCAAATGCTTCATGATTAGACAATTACAGCTCATTTATTTTTTGCGTTACTTTCGGCCAGCCCTGTATATATCGTTTTCTTAGATCCTTTGTGACAAGAAGATGGACCAGGAAGACACGCAGACCCGTGGTGGCCATGGGATGTACATCAAACTATAAAAGTCTCCATTTTCGAGCTTGTTCTCTGCAGAAACTTATGCAAGCGGACGGACCTTGATTTGTTTTAGGAAAATTGAAGATAGTGATGACCATGAGATTTATAATTAGCAAGTTAGCGAAATTCAATTGCAAATTTCAAATTGACCCGAGCATGGCTGCAACTTTAAGTAGGGAGTTGTGTCCATGTTGATAGATGTGAATTAGGCCTGCTGATGATTCCTGATGCTGAATGAAACAGCAGCTATTCAGATCTTTCCATTTCTCAACTGAGGATGCAACTCAATATTTAACTATTCTATTTACAGTGATGACCATCTTTGGTAATTAAAAGCGCTAACAATTCTAAATTCTGTGGCAAAACGTCTTCAAATTCTGATTATGGACAAACTTAAGCATATCAAATATTTGAATATGCATAAAAATGAAGACGGCTGGAGAAAGCGGTCAACAGTTGGAGACAAAGAAATTCACAGCAGGAGACCGGAGCCTTTTTCGCACTCCCACCAACCCTTCCATAGCTTCCAACACCGGTTCTTGACTTCTCGGCTGCTCCAAGTTGGAGACCAAGTATGCCCCCACTATCACCGCGATTGACTGCTGGTGCGAGTCCGTTTTGATGGTGCGGCCGTTGATAACAGCTGCTTTGGCTGCATCGCGAACCTCCCTTCGATCTACAAGGATTCCTGAAGTAAATGACAGAGGAAAATCAATTTGCATATGATTTGCGAACTGACACTATACCAAAAATCGAGTAATCAAAAATAATTCTGCTTTATCAAAGATAGATGTAGAAAGAAAGCAAAAAATACCACGTTTTTTTACTTTGCAGTGATTTTCCTCTTTTATGCTAGATTCCGAAAACTCCATGTAGAGGCTCCATGTACACAGGTAATAAAAATTCGTCAATAATTTATCAATTCGTCAGTAATTTCACAAAAATACATCTCGATGCATATCAAGGGCCAAAATCTCAGAGAGCAGCATTTGGCTATTTTTCATTTCAGCAAATAATAAACCAATATTTTAAAGAAATGCAATACAATAATGACTCGGAAGACGCAATCCTCCTCTGCTGACTGCATCCTGATAATGTGTAACATTTTCATCTACAGCATCAAACTGTGGAAATGGAGCTTCAGAATCAGACGCAGTAAGGTGATTGTATTCTGCGCATTGTTTGCAAACACTTCTTGCAACATGCCCCGGAATATAGTACAGAATGCGTTTGCTGCTTGAATCAATAGGCTTATATGTATCGGGCTCTTCATATTATTTAGATATCATCATATTCGATACATAATCTGTGTCTTCGTCAAATGGAGGTGACTTAACATCGAAACATTCATGTATCTAAAAGGAAGAGCAAACTTCTTCGGATATATTCTCTAATAAAGTCTGTGCGACGTTTCGGGAAACCCCCTTAGTCATGCACTGCATTGTGCATGACTAAGGGGGTTTCCCGAAACGTCGCACAGACTTTATTAGAGAATATATCCGAAGAAGTTTGCTCTTCCTTTTACATCCATCAACCGGATATGTGGAGAAATCGACCCCATGGTCAACATCAATTCATGCATCTCGTCAAAAATTAAATTCGAGTACTTTTTTAAAGAAACAAGTTTAATTCGTTCCTTATTCTGCAATTTTTGAAAAAAATGATGTTTGTCAGAATGAGGATCACATCCACACAAATATTATTTTCTTTTATTGTCGACACATTTGTGTCAATATTTTTCAGTGTATTTCAATAAACGATTCGGGATTATTGTAATTCCAAATGAGCGACTTGATGAATGCCTTCTGATTGACAACCTGAGAAAAGAGCGGTGCCTTGTCCGATGAAGAAATGTGAAAATTCACTCTTCTTTGCGATGGCTTCCATCTAAGCAACATACATCTCATCGGTGATATTGATGGAACCAAGAAGTTTTGACATTCTTTCTACAGCGATCGTGTAAGTCATAACACCGTCTGGTATAGTGGATAAAAATACATTAGGGATTTCAGCAGTCTTCGCTTTGGTGTTGAGTCTGTCTCAGAATTTCGCGACATATTAGAGTCATTTCTCTGCTTTATAAAATCATCATCAGCGAAATGATTGGAGCATGGCTAACTGTGAGGAAAATCGATCCGATTTTTGCGACTCAACCAATTCTTTAAAATACATGAATCTTTCGGAAATCGATGGAAAGCAATTGCATCCATCGATTGCAATTGTCAGTCGAATTCGATGAGGCAGAACCACCATCACAGCTCACTGCTACGCACTTGTTAACAATTTCTGCCATTTTCTACTGATTGTGTTTGTTATCAAAGCAATGTTTCTGACATTAAAAATCTCACAGCAGAATTTGTCTATAGATTTCCATGGCTTGATCTTCATAGCTTTTGACATTGCATTATAGCCACAGAAATTAACAATACTGTAGAAAGTCTACTTATGTGATTGTGGATTATAGCAGTCTCTGCTTTAACATTTTACAACTTAAAAGATGTCTATGTGTAAGATGAAATCATAATCGCCAAATAATTAATAGGAAGCTATGTAAAATTATCATGTCTAGATCATAGACCTCCAGTGGTATTGGAAATCTGATAAATCGCCTCAGAGATCGGTCCAGCTGATAGTTTTCTAGCTGTCGATGTGTAACACCCACAAAGCTTCACACGATGATTATACGATGAATATTGAGGCATTTCACTGTTTGCACAAATAACAAGAAGACATGGATACACGTCGAATTCAAGAAAAAGTAATTGACATGACACAAATGGAATAAGCGATTCTCAAGTTCATTCATAATTGGAACAGCGACCGAGTGAATTTAGTTGCACGCTTGATCATTAAAACATCTATATTCTGTTCCTTAACATTTAGTTCCAACATTTGATGGAGCGAAAAGAATTTAAAAAGAAATATCTCTATTTGAATTTATCAACAATTTAAATACGACCTTTTCAAGGGATCTCAGCATGTCTGTTAGTGTTGCTGCATCAATAAATTCAATGTGATCATCGGATTTTCGTTAGATCTTACTTAGTTTATTTTTACGTCCTTTGCTCATCCTTAGTAAGGGAAGAAATTTCGAAGGAGGAAATGATCAAAAATATAGGGAAGTGGGTTGCATTAAAACTTAGATTGAATTACAAATGAATTTCAATACAGACGTTCATAACCTATCCATCTTTATTTAGATGAATCATATGTGCTTCTGAGGTTGAACAAATGGCTGTTTCCGACTGTTGCCTTTCAGCAGCTCTAAAATTTGAAACAATGAGCCAAGATCCTTGAATGAGCGCTTGAATTGTTCCTAAAGATCTGCACTACAAATATATGCATTGAAATTGCAGGATATGGGACTCAAAAATCTAAGAAATAATAGATAAGGCAAATTTCAAGACTTACGTGCATTAAAATCAAATTCATTATTGTAAGTTTGATTCTTAAATGTCATTATCTTACTACTTACAAAACAGTAGTAAGTGCCATGCAACCTTAAAGCGATCTTTATCGACAAAAAGCCTTAAATCATACGAAAAGCATACAAATAGACGCAAAAATGTACCAAAAATTATCTTCGTATGCATCCTTCATATGCGATTGCTATCGAGCGATTTACAGTGTATATAGAACATCACCAGTCACGTTTGACCTGTAGATGTCATGACATGAAAGATGCGATGAAGTCATTGCAATAAGCTAATATTCAATGCCTTGATCTTGGAACAAGTATTGCAAGTTTCGATGGACATCATTCATGTCCCGTTCGATTGAATCAACATCTTTCGAAGTCGACCGAACCAGGTAGATTCATTATATAGTGGAAACTGGTCTGGCGAGTGAATCTTCTCACAATATCGTTCCACCATGTTGTTCGCATCGATTAAAATTTCAAAAAGCATTTTGATTTTAACAACGGCGTTCTATACCATTCACAAAATCTGACAAAAACAAATTATTGCAACATTTCAAAATAGATGATGATTGCTCTGCAATGAGGGCATAATTTTCTCAAAACTTTTCCACTCAGCAAAGTTTGAGAAGTTGGTGGCCTTATTTTTCTCATGTGAGTACATAATTTTCACGTTTTTTACTTCTTATTAGGCCAACTACAAAGTGATAGAATTCCATATTCCTGAATGATATTTTGTAATAAATTTATTCATTTATTGATATAGTATACATACATGTAACTTCAGTGCTGCATTCTTTAAAATCTATGAAAAGTTGAGCATTATAAGCCAACTAATAATCAATTTATAATTTTTAGCGATTGTCGCAATTTTATGATATAAGATTTCTATAAAATCAAAACTTCAGATGCTTTCATATGACCACGCTTTTTCTCTGGGTATGTACAACAAGTAAATGATGTCCAACGCTAAAAGATAAGTACATCTCTGTGCATAGGTTCAGTGTCATAACAGTCACATGCTTGATCACGTCATGCACATAGCGCTTTAAGCTTTAATGACACATAGAAAATGGACGATTATAGTCACTACTAACAAAAAGGTGACAGTAAAGTTCTACGTTAATAAAATAGATAAAGAGAATAAATCAAAAGAATTAATGATAAAATTAACAAAGACGAAGGAAAAATAAACGATCCTTTTGAAGACATAGAACTGGCTTCAAATGTCGGATCGCCACACTTTCACAAATCGCAAATTTCAGGTATTTAAGCAAGCAAGAAATACTTTGTGGCGATCCGACGTTTGAAGCCAGTTCTATGTCTTCAAGAGGATCGTTTATTTTTAAATAAATCGTTATTTTTAGTATAAAGTCAATGCGAAAATTGGAGAACTTCTTAGTTTGTAATAGATATCTTGGTCGAGGAAATTTTCTGTTTTCCCTCACTATGATCATCCAATTGTTGATCTTTGCACCATGTTTCACTCATTTCAGATCATCAGCGAAGATAAAAGAGCTACGCCGCTCAGACCTTTATGTAGCCAACTGAACTTTCAACTTCGATATTCATATTTAACTATTTGAACTCCATCGCAGCGCTCGTTATTAGAATGAAATATGAGATCAATTGCATCAAGTGCATGAAAATACTCGTGATCGTTAGAACATTATCTATTTATCATCATTAGGAAGGAGGCCTAATGATTGCCGAGCCATGATTGTCAGAATTCAGATCTCTACCATAAGCGATGGGAATATCATTGCCTTGACAAATATGAATCGAAATGATCGAGAATATTAAGGATAAAATCATTAAGTGAGCTGACAACTCCATTTCGTTTGCAGGGCAATCTGTTTGAAATAAAATGAGCTACTATATTCGTTTGTTTCGATGTTGCCAAGGAGAACTGCAATATTTGGATGTCAACGTATTTGGAGATCTTGAAGGGACATAACCATAAGCAATTCATTATTTCTGCATGCCTCTGCACACATTGGCCTATGTGCATGGAACAGCTACTTCAATGAATACAGTATCACTTTGAACTTGGGTTCAATACTTAACAGTGCGGACTGTTACTCATGAATTCTCTTTCTGTAATGAACATGACAGCGGTGAACTTTGTAGGCCATGCGGAGGTTTTACTTAATTGGTTTTAAAATAAAAACGACAAGTATTGGTCGATCGATTTCATGTCCGTTTTCATGACATATCTTCAGGACAAACAGATAAATCTAGATAAAACCTTTAAATACAACAGGATGAGAACTTGTCAAGCTAAAAGAACAATTGGCAATTGCGTCTAACTCCTCGAAAATTGAATACAAGCTAAAAACAATACAATAAGAGCTGATTTACATTTACAATTACGTCTAAAACTGTCAAGGTCACAATGCTAAAACAATAAAATTGGGACTGAAGATTCGTGTTCGTTCATCAAGGTTGAACTATGGATTTCTTAATTCATTGGTGGACGGACATTAATTGGTTTTGTGTCAATTGTGCCGACAAATAAAAACGTCACTTGTTGTCAAGGATTCGAGACGACCTCGATTAGGTCATTGCATTCATCTTATTTCAATGAATGATTTGCGATTACAGAAACTCTTTAATGACCTCATGGCATTCACCTGTACTGCACGCATTGTTTTCTATGTCTGCAAGAGTATTACATGAACAAAAGTCAGGAGGCGCGATTATCCATTTGAACTCAACAAGTCATCATCTTGATTCATAGTGGATCGTGTCAGTCCCATTTGTAACAGACCAATAGATAAATGCCCGGTTCAACAACGCTATGTATTGGCGGTCATTTGTCATATTTATATGGCAATAATTTACTGCACATGCATTGGGGTAGCTGTGACACTGGTTGCAATTACGACGACATCCTATAATAATTCAGAATTGATTATTCATATAATGATAGCAAACATCTTGCAGATGACTTTCCAGTCATACCTACTCAGTCTTCAAGCGAAATAAGGCCCGTTGTTTGAGAAACGTTTCACTAGTCTAAGGAAGAATGCTTAGTGCCTATAATTCTGGTGTATTATGGCTGCAAATACCAGGCGTTTTACTATCCAAGAAATTAAAAATTAATCATTTAAAAGCTTTGACTGAAGATTATCACCTTAATTGAGAACAACTGCAAATTTCTTACCTTCATTTCCAATAATTGCTCTGCAATAAACCTAGTGAATTTACATTCATGGTTAATTAAGCATGACAGTGCATTGTCAAGACATTTTGATAAACAGATGGTCACGCTGCCCTTAGAAAAGGTCAGAATTGTCGGACATCTAGACTCAACAGAAGCTAAACCCCCCCTCTGCAATTCTCTTCTGCTAGAGAACAAAATCTCGTCCGCGAAGCTTCATGAACAGAGATCAACCATCTCGCGATTGTGGCTGTCAGAGACGCACACGGCGCATGTCAGATGAACTAATTACACCCTTTGTTGGTCTTATTCGCATGCTAATATTGAACAACGAAGGTCAATTGATGTCTAATTAGCAGATCTATAAATGAAATCAATCAACTTGATCAAACTGGTCTTCGTCTTGACTCTTGAGTTGATCATGGTGCGTCACATGACTAAAGAAGAAAGGTTACGAGCAGTAGGGATGGGGGATGGGTTGGGGTTGATCTCTGATCATGAAGCTTCGCGGACGAGATTTTCTTCTCTAGCTGAAGAGAATTGCAGAGGGGGGGTTAGCTTCTGTTGAGTGTATGTAGAAAGTCATTCATTTCTCTGCAAGATCTTCTGCCTACATCTGGTGCAATGTAAATAGGAGGTCGAAGGATAGAGCAGGCCGAGAGGCGGTATGTCGGGGCCTAGATTTTCCCATCTCGTTATCAAGCCATGTGCAATTTTAGAAAATTTTCTCATATTACATGAACGCGCTGTCTCGCGTGTCGCTGCACTAGCACCCCCACAAGATTCTTAAACTTCTAAACGAAAATTCTGGTGAGTAGGAACGCGCCGCTGCTGGTGTGAGTGGGTCTTTAGGAGAGGCAATGGATGGGTGCAATTGAAGTAGAGACCATTGAGCCGCATGTCCCTTACAGAACAAAAAGCGTTCAAAAAATGGCCATTTACTAAATTGGGTTGACTACTTAAGTTAGTCATTACTATTAAAGATAACAATAAGCAGCATTTATAAAAGAATAATTTCAAATACTCTATTCTATATATGATAAGATCATCAGAATTTGATTGATGGATTTACATGTATATTTTGATGATGCTGCATTCATTTTTCCAATCAAAGGGCTTCGTCAAAAGTCTTCACACAAGATATTTGAAAACAGTGGCAAATATCAGACCTTCAAAGAAAGTACTTTTCAAATGGGTCATGAAATTGACTAATTTTACAACTTTTTATCTGATTTTATAACATATGTCGACAGATTTGATGAATTCGACAGACAAGTCTGACTGTGAGACGATTTATTTAACGGAATGTCAGTTTTACGAGGTGCACTGCAGAATTCTGTTTATACATAATGCATTCTTTATCAGGAAGCGTTCTATGTGTTCAGCGTCCGGACAACACAGTCTTTACTGCCTTTGGTGCAATGCACAAGTGATATGCCGCTTACAGGAGAATGCACTGAAATTTTTTTTTTAGCTGGGACAAGAAGTTGTGGGATGATTGCTGCAGAATTAAAAGGAGAACGCAGCAGTTGAAAACAGGTCGCTCATGATAGCGTTGCGAAACTCATTGACAAAGTCGCGGAGACTGGAAGTGGGAAAGATCAAGGAAGTTGTCGGTCACGATCATTGATTGAAGAGGCCACATCATAGAACTGGACAGATCGTGCCTTCTTCTGTTTGTCTAGAAAGGAAGCATTGTAATATGTAGTGCGTCGGCCACATTGGGCAGAGCTTGGTTTATAGCAGTGGTTCCTAACCGTTTCATGCTGCGTACCCCCAAAATAGAAAATCATAGGATTTTTCATTATTCCGCGTACCCTCAGTTAAACATATAAAAAATGGCAAGAATTCAATCAGAATTTAATTGCGCATGGAAATAAACGAAATTCGAAATTTAAAAACACACAAATTTAACTAGTCGTAACTGATGCGCGCTTGTGTAACAACACAAGATGTGTTAGATTGGATATCTCTGTCAAACAGTTTGCACTTGCTGCTTGGCCTGCGTTTGTTTATCTGGCAGATCACACGGTATGCCGACAATCATGACTCACACAAATTTTGAAATTTCATACACCATCACACCATCGACGTTTTTACAGCCTGCATGTTGAAACATTCGACGATAGTCTACTGTGATTGTGAAACAAAATGACTCAGACAACGTTCGGAACTAACTTGATTGTGTTTTTATGAGATTTAAATGATAGGAAGTTCATTTTCATTCCGTGTCGCAAGTAGCTAATGATTTTTTACCACAGTCAAAATAAATAACATCATGGCAAAAGAACGCATCTAGCTAACACTTCTACATATCAATAGAGCCATACTTAAGGTCTATAGCACTTCATTCATCTTCACAAGAAGTTTCATCAAAATTGATGCAATATTCTGTCCTGCACAGCCTTCACAAGTATGAGAACAAGGCCCACTCAGAGCCAATTTCTACGTCTCACACACCTTGAGCACTGCATGTCGCATCCGAGAATATGTAGACATTTTATAGATATATTTTGAATAGTTTGCATGAACAGATACTGGCAATGATGCTTTTGATCAATTAATTTTGAAGATTTTGTTATTGATGTGATTAAGATAAATAGTAATCCTTTCTTGTGATAATTTGTTTTTTCTTTTGACAGGATGTGCGAAAATTGCAAAAAATTCTATGGAAACACATGCAGCTTACTACATTTTCAAGTTTTAAGTAGATTCATACATGATAACGGTCATGGTGAAAAGATTCACTTTCTCTCCTTTATATTTTTTGACCGATAGTAAGTTAAAATAAGTATAAACAATAAAATGCCAACGCTTCGTGCCACTGACACTTCGATGGGCCGACTTCTGTACAACAACATTTGATGACCCACATTAAATATGGAAGCAAAGAAACAGAGTTCAAGTACTGCGTAGTTAGAAATTTGGGAACTCGTATTTGCGGTTAATGGCTGGTGCAAGAGATTTAATCAATCGAGCTTCGATCAGTCTGCAGTCCACTGCGCTATGACTTTTGTCCATAATATCAATGTCGGAGTGAGAGATGGAAATGTCACTGTACTGGTGCACTTTAATACCGTGTTCGTAAAGGGCATTTCTTTTGTTCTTTTTTATCAAATCTCTTCTATGCTCAGTATAGCGTTTGGTAAACGGGTGGTTAGTTTGACCTATATAAAAATCATCACATAGATTACATTTTAGCTTATAAACTAAAAACTGGTCACCAAGAATTGTGTTTCTTACATACTATTACGATTTCTTTTATTAATAACTTTCTCTAAAGTGGGACCAGGTTTGCTAATGATTTTGATAGGAAGATCACACTGTTTAGCGAGTTTATTTAATTTTCTGTTACAGCTATCATTAACAATGTTTATAGTGCAAGGAACAAATGTTTCGTTAAATTTTTATTATTTTTATATTTGGGTTTTCTATTTATGTCACGATTCGTAAAGCCTTTTTGTCTAAATCGGTTGTTAAGCCTCGTCATAGCTTCATGTTTTTTTTATTTTGGTCCGAACATCTACTAGCTACATTAGTTTGGCTATTCTTGATGTAGTTCGGTTTTACATGATGTGGGACCCAGCTGTGTTTATTAAGAGAAATATCAGAGTACATTTCTTTAGTGTACCATTTATATTCTATCTCATTGTTATTTACTCGAATACTAATATCTCAAAAGTTTGATAGTCTTCTTTGGGAACTTCTGTGGTTAATTCTATGTCTTCCGAGCCAGAGTTAAAAACTTCAGTTATGGTATTGATGTTATAACTATCATTTTTTTGAAACAGGCCAATGATGATGTCATCAATGTACCGAGCATAAAGTTGAGGGATTATTTTAAAGTTCGATTTCAAGATCCCAAGGGCCTTTTGTTCGATATGGTACATATGAATAATAGCAAAGAGAGGGGAGAATCGAGCCCTCATCGGACAGCCCCCATGATACATGATAGGTTCATTTACAACATCCATGCTAGCTTCATGATACCAATCATACATGATGGCTTCTAATACCATAGAAATTGATTGAGAATGGCTTTTAACATTTTTGAAAGATCAGATAACTGTCTTTCATCATCATGCAAAAAGCAGGCAACTTGAAAAATCAATAATTCAGAAAAAACAAAGTGGTTCATGATATTACTGAAACCTTGAAAGTTTGAAGATAAGTCATCAAAGCATAATATATACAGATAATATATTAAAATCAAGTAGAAGAATTAGAATCCTTCTTTGATGTTCAAAAGCGTTTCTCTCGATTTTGGTTTTTGACCAGCTGCCTGGTTTTTGCATGACCCCCTCGATATTTACTATCTACAGGGCATCAGTGCGAACAATTTCTTTTACAATATCATTTGAAAATCATGAGCGGATCCATGTGAAATAATTGAATCTGTTTCTGATTTCGTCACATCGATCATCCAACGACATCTCTCTCTCAAATCCAACCCTTATCCCAACTTTGATCACAGATATCCGATCCACCCGACTCTAACCAAACTGATGGCATGGTATTTATTGAGCCATTTAATACTAAGCCGCCTGACCAAGCTTTTAGCTATAAATACCTGGAAACGATTTCTTGCGATAACTTTCAACGAATTTTCATGATGAGTTTAGTATTTCATAAATACAATGTGTGCACCGAATATAGGAAGATCATAAAAAGCGAACCACCTAAATGCCGCTCAAATTCAATCGATTCTAATGCCTTCTAGTCACATCACACAACAACGTACCATAGATCATTTCAGAGCTTGCATTCAGCTTTAAAGTGAGCTATAATAGACTTGTATCCATAGTTGTATTTGCTGAGCAGGGCTGAAAATATGAAAATCGCTCAATTTACAAATCGCTGTTTCTCAGTAAGAAAATCAGGCACGGGGAGAGACAGCATTTTCTGAGCTTTCTATTGATATGCTGTTTATCAAAATCGGTGAACTAATAAAAAGTGATATAGTATAATTATATATAAATAAAAAGTAATATCGTGAATGATGTTCTCACTTTTCATCAAGAATGTGATGTTTGGTATCCTCTGAATCCTTGCGACGTGAGGAGCACGAATATGTGAGTTATATTCATACAAGTTCAATAGTTCTTTTTCAAACTTCTTCAATATCTTTCTCCTTTCCGCAAAAGTACACAAATTGTACACAAACACAATGAAAGGTGAACGAAGGTTCAAAGCAAGACAAATAGCGAAAGCATGTATTTATTCTCTCACATCGGATGCCGATTGTTTACCTTGATTGTTTGTGTACATTTGCGGAGAGGAGAAGAAATATTGAAGAAGTTTGAAAAAGAACTATTTACTTTGTATGAATATAACTGACATATTCGTACTCTTCACGTCGCAAGGATGCAGAGCATAGCAAACATGAGCATTTTTGATAAAAAGTGAGAACACAACATTTTCAACCAAAAGGTCATGATTTTGTGTCAACTTCTCAATCTAATTATTTTAATTAGTTTACCGATTTTGATAAGCAGTATATGAAAAAGAGAGCACAAAAATGCTCGTCCTCCTCGTTCCTGATTCATTATCATAATCACATATTTTCTTACTGAAAAAGCAGCGATTTGTATAAATTGAGCGATTTTCCTATTTTGAGCCCTGCTCAGCAAATACAACTATGGATACAAGTCTATTATAGCTCACTTTAAAGCACAACGCAACCTCTCGAATGATGTATGGTACGTCGGTGTGCGATGCGATTGGAAGGCATGAGATTCAATCGATTCTCATGCCTTCAAGTGAAAATTTTGAAATTTAGGTTGGCCGTTTTCTATGATCAGCTCTTTAGTTCGGCCAACCTACCAAACTTTTCATGTCAAGTCAAAGAAAGCAAAAAAAGAAAACTAAATAATATCACATCTGATTGAGGCTTAGCAATTCAAAGTATAACAGTGTTGATTTCAATTGAAATATTTACTAAGTTGTGCAGTTGAGCAATAACACATCTGGTTTGAACTGAATATAACAACTGCAATTTAAATAGTCTATGTTGACTTACTTTTTTTTAATCATGACATTCATTTTGAATCAATTGATATTAAATGGCATCACAAGATTAGTCGTCTATACCCAACGTAATTCAGTCATGTTGCTTATCCATAGGAATGCAGGCCATGCAAAGTGCTGGCATATTGACAATGGTTGATACTGTTCTAAGGCATGCTGCATTCATTGCAAATTGGTATTGCGCTTGAAGTGTAGACATCAACCTTTGATTCAAAGCACAAGCATCTGAAATGCTATCTATAATGTTTCCATGCTGACAAAACTTTTGAAATATATCAGACCTGCTAGATGGACGTTCTATGGCCTTGTTCCAGTTTTGCATTAAGCAATTAGCAATCTATGACTGGAAAATGTCTTCCCATCTACTAATGTAATGAGGCAATCTAGCAAGTTGCATAGATAATCGGGCCCACCCTATGAGCCGTCTAAAAGAGTAAAGTTTTTGCCAAGTTTTGGAATTTCATCTGTCAAGATTTAATTGGTGGTGACTCAAATAACTGTACTTTTATGCACCATGCTGCGAGGAACATGTTGCCCTTTACTCGAAAAATTTGACCACAAATTGAAGGCCCCTAAGCTGCTCAAACTCAAATTCCAATTTTTTCCATTAAGTCAATGCTCACTGACCTGAAACTGATATCCCTGGCCTTGCCATAGATGAAAAGTTCGCTTTTAAAATATATGAAGCAGAAAGATATCTCCCCCTAACACACATGGACTGCTTCCATGCATAGTTAGTGATTTTAGATCTTTAATTCCGATCATTTCCTAATTACTGTGAGATAGAGAATTGGCAATTTCCAGACCTTTAGCAAGCTGTATACAGCAATCATTTTCTAATTGTATGAATTGTTCGTTAAAGAAATTTGAAGTCGATGAGCCATGCACCTCTATTCAATATTCAATTTTTAGTTAGGCCCCCTTCTTCGTTTAGTAAGCTATATAACAATAATTTTCTAATTGTAGGATTTATCGAAAGCAAAGGCTTCGTTAAAATTTGTATGATATTTTATACAAATTGATACCAACTATAGGATAAGAATTAGAACCCTCCATCGTCTCAGATCGACGTCAAACTTACGTTGTGAAAGGCTCAGAATTGTATCCCTTGCCTAAGAGTATAGCATCTTATCAAAGGAAATTAATGCAAACTATATCCTAGGAATAAGAACCCTCCAGACTCATAGATCGACGTCAAACTTGGATTATTGAAAATGCTAATTACTTTGATTATTACAGCCATACATAGGCTACAGGCACGTTCATTTGACGGACACTCTATGAAAAAGAAGTGTCAAAGTCCAGTAGAACTGATTAAAATAATTTTCAATTGTCAAACGTCTTAGTATGTGAACTGTTCGCTACTCAAATTTGAAGTCGATGAGCTGGCTATTTAATTTTTAATTTGGCCCCTACTTCGTTTCATTAGATGTAGGTAAAACCTCAACATGCAAAAAGAAAAAAAATAATTTATTAAAGCAAACACCAGATGTATGAAAGCTCAATCTGCATTTAATTATATCCTTACGCATCATCCTCAGCTGACGATTCTATTCTATAACATTTGCGTTATCATTCTCAAACGTGAAACAGGAAGTCCAACTTTTGAAATTAAAGACAGGTGCATTAAAATCTTAAAAATACCCGACTCTTTCCGACTACAAAGGTATCAGAAGGTTCATTTGTTTTTAGACACCCAATAAGACATGCTTTCATTAATATGGACAAAAATGATAACGCATATCAAGCGTCTAAATGCAGTTGTTGTGTCATTTAATTTGTCAGTAAGTCTAAGTGATCTTGCTATTCAAATTTCGCTAAAAAATTGAAGTTAAAAATTAATTTCGCAAACACAACATATTTCGGATGTTTTGATAAAAATCACAATCATCATTATCTACATAAACTAAATAATATCACATCTGATTGAGGCTTAGCAATTCAAAGTATAACAGTGTTGATTTCAATTAAAATATTTACTAAGTTGTGCAGTTGAGCTATAACCATGCATGCCGGCACGGGGTGGGCAGGGTGGGCAAAGCCCATGCTGTTACTTTTCACAGGGTGGGCAGGGTGGGCACTGCTTTCTTTTTACTGGAGGGGTAAATTGCCTTTTCACGGGATGGGCAAATTTGTTTAATCACCTATATTACGCTCGTACGCGTAAATTGCCCTTTTTTCAAGTACGCTGTAAGTTACTACTATTAGGATGTTTCCTTTAGACAGGATGGACAAGTTAATATGTGTCGTCTTTTGGTTGACAGAGTAGGCTAGTTGATCAGCATGATTGCCGTTTTGTAGGGTGAGCAAATTGATCTACTTTGCCTTTTTACATGGTCGGCATAAGTTATTAATGTACATATGTTGCCTTTTTTACGAGTACAAAGTGGGCACGTGTTTCTATGTTGTCTTTTTGTGCGGCGGCCAAGTTGTATGGATGAACGTTCTATGGCCTTGTTCCAGTTTTGGATAAAGCAATTAGCAATCTATGACTGGAAAATGTCTTCCCATCTACTAATGTAATGAGACAATCTAGCAAGTTGCATAGATAATCGGGCCCACCCTATGAGCCGTCTAAAAGAGTAAAGTTTTTGCCAAGTTTTGGAATTTCATCTGTCAAGATTTAATTGGTGGTGACTCAAATAACTGTACTTTTATGCACCATGCTGTAAGGAACATGTTGCCCTTTACTCGAAAAATTTGACCACAAATTGAAGGCCCCTAAGCTGCTCAAGCTCAAATTCCAATTTTTTCCATTAAGTCAATGCTCACTGACCTGAAACTGATATCCCTGGCCTTGCCATAGATGAAAAGTTCACTTTTAAAATATATGAAGCAGAAAGATATCTCCCCCTAACACACATGGACTGCTTCCATGCATAGTTAGTGATTTTAGATCTTTAATTCCGATCATTTCCTAATTACTGTGAGATAGAGAATTGGCAATTTCCAGACCTTTAGCAAGCTGTATACAGCAATCATTTTCTAATTGTATGAATTGTTCGTTAAAGAAATTTGAAGTCGATGAGCCATGCACCTCTATTCAATATTCCATTTTTAGTTAGGCCCCCTTCTTCGTTTAGTAAGCTATATAACAATAATTTTCTAATTGTAGGATTTATCGAAAGCAAAGGCTTCGTTAAAATTTGTATGATATTTTATACAAATTGATACTAACTATAGGATAAGAATTAAAACCCTCCATCGTCTCAGATCGACGTCAAACTTACGTTGTGAAAGGCTCAGAATTGTATCCCTTGCCTAAGAGTATAGCATCTTATCAAAGGAAATTAATGCAAACTATATCCTAGGAATAAGAACCCTCCAGACTCATAGATCGACGTCAAACTTGGATTATTGAAAATGCTAATTACTTTGATTATTACAGCCATACATAGGCTACAGGCACGTTCATTTGACGGACACTCTATGAAAAAGAAGTGTCAAAGTCCAGTAGAACTGATTAAAATAATTTTCAATTGTCAAACGTCTTAGTATGTGAACTGTTCGCTACTCAAATTTGAAGTCGATGAGCTGGCTATTTAATTTTTAATTTGGCCCCTACTTCGTTTCATTAGATGTAGGTAAAACCTCAACATGCAAAAAGAAAAAAAATAATTTATTAAAGCAAACACCAGATGTATGAAAGCTCAATCTGCATTTAATTATATCCTTACGCATCATCCTCAGCTGACGATTCTATTCTATAACATTTGCGTTATCATTCTCAAACGTGAAACAGGAAGTCCAACTTTTGAAATTAAAGACAGGTGCATTAAAATCTTAAAAATACCCGACTCTTTCCGACTACAAAGGTATCAGAAGGTTCATTTGTTTTTAGACACCCAATAAGACATGCTTTCATTAATATGGACAAAAATGATAACGCATATCAAGCGTCTAAATGCAGTTGTTGTGTCATTTAATTTGTCAGTAAGTCTAAGTGATCTTGCTATTCAAATTTCGCTAAAAAATTGAAGTTAAAAATTAATTTCGCAAACACAACATATTTCGGATGTTTTGATAAAAATCACAATCATCATTATCTACATAAACTAAATAATATCACATCTGATTGAGGCTTAGCAATTCAAAGTATAACAGTGTTGATTTCAATTGAAATATTTACTAAGTTGTGCAGTTGAGCTATAACCATGCATGCCGGCACGGGGTGGGCAGGGTGGGCAAAGCCCATGCTGTTACTTTTCACAGGGTGGGCAGGGTGGGCACTGCTTTCTTTTTACTGGAGGGGTAAATTGCCTTTTCACGGGATGGGCAAATTTGTTTAATCACCTATATTACGCTCGTACGCGTAAATTGCCCTTTTTTCAAGTACGCTGTAAGTTACTACTATTAGGATGTTTCCTTTAGACAGGATGGACAAGTTAATATGTGTCGTCTTTTGGTTGACAGAGTAGGCTAGTTGATCAGCATGATTGCCGTTTTGTAGGGTGAGCAAATTGATCTACTTTGCCTTTTTACATGGTCGGCATAAGTTATTAATGTACATATGTTGCCTTTTTTACGAGTACAAAGTGGGCACGTGTTTCTATGTTGTCTTTTTGTGCGGCGGCCAAGTTGTATGGATGAACGTTCTATGGCCTTGTTCCAGTTTTGGATAAAGCAATTAGCAATCTATGACTGGAAAATGTCTTCCCATCTACTAATGTAATGAGGCAATCTAGCAAGTTGCATAGATAATCGGGCCCACCCTATGAGCCGTCTAAAAGAGTAAAGTTTTTGCCAAGTTTTGGAATTTCATCTGTCAAGATTTAATTGGTGGTGACTCAAATAACTGTACTTTTATGCACCATGCTGTAAGGAACATGTTGCCCTTTACTCGAAAAATTTGACCACAAATTGAAGACCCCTAAGCTGCTCAAGCTCAAATTCCAATTTTTTCCATTAAGTCAATGCTCACTGACCTGAAACTGATATCCCTGGCCTTGCCATAGATGAAAAGTTCACTTTTAAAATATATGAAGCAGAAAGATATCTCCCCCTAACACACATGGACTGCTTCCATGCATAGTTAGTGATTTTAGATCTTTAATTCCGATCATTTCCTAATTACTGTGAGATAGAGAATTGGCAATTTCCAGACCTTTAGCAAGCTGTATACAGCAATCATTTTCTAATTGTATGAATTGTTCGTTAAAGAAATTTGAAGTCGATGAGCCATGCACCTCTATTCAATATTCCATTTTTAGTTAGGCCCCCTTCTTCGTTTAGTAAGCTATATAACAATAATTTTCTAATTGTAGGATTTATCGAAAGCAAAGGCTTCGTTAAAATTTGTATGATATTTTATACAAATTGATACTAACTATAGGATAAGAATTAAAACCCTCCATCGTCTCAGATCGACGTCAAACTTACGTTGTGAAAGGCTCAGAATTGTATCCCTTGCCTAAGAGTATAGCATCTTATCAAAGGAAATTAATGCAAACTATATCCTAGGAATAAGAACCCTCCAGACTCATAGATCGACGTCAAACTTGGATTATTGAAAATGCTAATTACTTTGATTATTACAGCCATACATAGGCTACAGGCACGTTCATTTGACGGACACTCTATGAAAAAGAAGTGTCAAAGTCCAGTAGAACTGATTAAAATAATTTTCAATTGTCAAACGTCTTAGTATGTGAACTGTTCGCTACTCAAATTTGAAGTCGATGAGCTGGCTATTTAATTTTTAATTTGGCCCCTACTTCGTTTCATTAGATGTAGGTAAAACCTCAACATGCAAAAAGAAAAAAAATAATTTATTAAAGCAAACACCAGATGTATGAAAGCTCAATCTGCATTTAATTATATCCTTACGCATCATCCTCAGCTGACGATTCTATTCTATAACATTTGCGTTATCATTCTCAAACGTGAAACAGGAAGTCCAACTTTTGAAATTAAAGACAGGTGCATTAAAATCTTAAAAATACCCGACTCTTTCCGACTACAAAGGTATCAGAAGGTTCATTTGTTTTTAGACACCCAATAAGACATGCTTTCATTAATATGGACAAAAATGATAACGCATATCAAGCGTCTAAATGCAGTTGTTGTGTCATTTAATTTGTCAGTAAGTCTAAGTGATCTTGCTATTCAAATTTCGCTAAAAAATTGAAGTTAAAAATTAATTTCGCAAACATAACATATTTCGGATGTTTTGATAAAAATCACAATCATCATTATCTACATAAACTAAATAATATCACATCTGATTGAGGCTTAGCAATTCAAAGTATAACAGTGTTGATTTCAATTGAAATATTTACTAAGTTGTGCAGTTGAGCTATAACCATGCATGCCGGCACGGGGTGGGCAGGGTAGGCAAAGCCCATGCTGTTACTTTTCACAGGGTGGGCAGGGTGGGCACTGCTTTCTTTTTACTGGAGGGGTAAATTGCCTTTTCACGGGATGGGCAAATTTGTTTAATCACCTATATTACGCTCGTACGCGTAAATTGCCCTTTTTTTCAAGTACGCTGTAAGTTACTACTATTAGGATGTTTCCTTTAGACAGGATGGACAAGTTAATATGTGTCGTCTTTTGGTTGACAGAGTAGGCTAGTTGATCAGCATGATTGCCGTTTTGTAGGGTGAGCAAATTGATCTACTTTGCCTTTTTACATGGTCGGCATAAGTTATTAATGTACATATGTTGCCTTTTTTACGAGTACAAAGTGGGCACGTGTTTCTATGTTGTCTTTTTGTGCGGCGGCCAAGTTGTATGGATGAACGTTCTATGGCCTTGTTCCAGTTTTGGATAAAGCAATTAGCAATCTATGACTGGAAAATGTCTTCCCATCTACTAATGTAATGAGGCAATCTAGCAAGTTGCATAGATAATCGGGCCCACCCTATGAGCCGTCTAAAAGAGTAAAGTTTTTGCCAAGTTTTGGAATTTCATCTGTCAAGATTTAATTGGTGGTGACTCAAATAACTGTACTTTTATGCACCATGCTGTAAGGAACATGTTGCCCTTTACTCGAAAAATTTGACCACAAATTGAAGACCCCTAAGCTGCTCAAGCTCAAATTCCAATTTTTTCCATTAAGTCAATGCTCACTGACCTGAAACTGATATCCCTGGCCTTGCCATAGATGAAAAGTTCACTTTTAAAATATATGAAGCAGAAAGATATCTCCCCCTAACACACATGGACTGCTTCCATGCATAGTTAGTGATTTTAGATCTTTAATTCCGATCATTTCCTAATTACTGTGAGATAGAGAATTGGCAATTTCCAGACCTTTAGCAAGCTGTATACAGCAATCATTTTCTAATTGTATGAATTGTTCGTTAAAGAAATTTGAAGTCGATGAGCCATGCACCTCTATTCAATATTCCATTTTTAGTTAGGCCCCCTTCTTCGTTTAGTAAGCTATATAACAATAATTTTCTAATTGTAGGATTTATCGAAAGCAAAGGCTTCGTTAAAATTTGTATGATATTTTATACAAATTGATACTAACTATAGGATAAGAATTAAAACCCTCCATCGTCTCAGATCGACGTCAAACTTACGTTGTGAAAGGCTCAGAATTGTATCCCTTGCCTAAGAGTATAGCATCTTATCAAAGGAAATTAATGCAAACTATATCCTAGGAATAAGAACCCTCCAGACTCATAGATCGACGTCAAACTTGGATTATTGAAAATGCTAATTACTTTGATTATTACAGCCATACATAGGCTACAGGCACGTTCATTTGACGGACACTCTATGAAAAAGAAGTGTCAAAGTCCAGTAGAACTGATTAAAATAATTTTCAATTGTCAAACGTCTTAGTATGTGAACTGTTCGCTACTCAAATTTGAAGTCGATGAGCTGGCTATTTAATTTTTAATTTGGCCCCTACTTCGTTTCATTAGATGTAGGTAAAACCTCAACATGCAAAAAGAAAAAAAATAATTTATTAAAGCAAACACCAGATGTATGAAAGCTCAATCTGCATTTAATTATATCCTTACGCATCATCCTCAGCTGACGATTCTATTCTATAACATTTGCGTTATCATTCTCAAACGTGAAACAGGAAGTCCAACTTTTGAAATTAAAGACAGGTGCATTAAAATCTTAAAAATACCCGACTCTTTCCGACTACAAAGGTATCAGAAGGTTCATTTGTTTTTAGACACCCAATAAGACATGCTTTCATTAATATGGACAAAAATGATAACGCATATCAAGCGTCTAAATGCAGTTGTTGTGTCATTTAATTTGTCAGTAAGTCTAAGTGATCTTGCTATTCAAATTTCGCTAAAAAATTGAAGTTAAAAATTAATTTCGCAAACACAACATATTTCGGATGTTTTGATAAAAATCACAATCATCATTATCTACATAAACTAAATAATATCACATCTGATTGAGGCTTAGCAATTCAAAGTATAACAGTGTTGATTTCAATTGAAATATTTACTAAGTTGTGCAGTTGAGCTATAACCATGCATGCCGGCACGGGGTGGGCAGGGTAGGCAAAGCCCATGCTGTTACTTTTCACAGGGTGGGCAGGGTGGGCACTGCTTTCTTTTTACTGGAGGGGTAAATTGCCTTTTCACGGGATGGGCAAATTTGTTTAATCACCTATATTACGCTCGTACGCGTAAATTGCCCTTTTTTCAAGTACGCTGTAAGTTACTACTATTAGGATGTTTCCTTTAGACAGGATGGACAAGTTAATATGTGTCGTCTTTTGGTTGACAGAGTAGGCTAGTTGATCAGCATGATTGCCGTTTTGTAGGGTGAGCAAATTGATCTACTTTGCCTTTTTACATGGTCGGCATAAGTTATTAATGTACATATGTTGCCTTTTTTACGAGTACAAAGTGGGCACGTGTTTCTATGTTGTCTTTTTGTGCGGCGGCCAAGTTGTATGGATGAACGTTCTATGGCCTTGTTCCAGTTTTGGATAAAGCAATTAGCAATCTATGACTGGAAAATGTCTTCCCATCTACTAATGTAATGAGGCAATCTAGCAAGTTGCATAGATAATCGGGCCCACCCTATGAGCCGTCTAAAAGAGTAAAGTTTTTGCCAAGTTTTGGAATTTCATCTGTCAAGATTTAATTGGTGGTGACTCAAATAACTGTACTTTTATGCACCATGCTGTAAGGAACATGTTGCCCTTTACTCGAAAAATTTGACCACAAATTGAAGACCCCTAAGCTGCTCAAGCTCAAATTCCAATTTTTTCCATTAAGTCAATGCTCACTGACCTGAAACTGATATCCCTGGCCTTGCCATAGATGAAAAGTTCACTTTTAAAATATATAATTTGCGATGCATAATCTAAGAAAATCTATGATGTCGCTATGATATCGTTGCCTTAAGATAGATAAATGTACCGTATGTGTTTTAATGAATGAGTATATCTGGAAAAATATGTCTATGCAAGCTTTGCGATATTTCATTTTGTACCTTACTTTTGTGCATTTCTCTTTTCATTCTTAGAATTTGGATCATTCATACATGCACCGTATACTCTATGTATCCATTTGGATCATCTCTATTTCCTCTTTTTAAATATTAGTGTAACCCACCTGCCTTTCCAAGGAATTTCATCTGCATTATTCAATGCGTAACCACACAGAGCTTCTAGAGTATCAATTGTCTCATCTTCACATACTTTTAATGCTTCATAATTTCTTCTGTCAGGACCACCTGTTTTCTATTGTATTATTATGAATTTGATTCTTTAAGAGCGCTTCTAATTTCAGTTTTCGTAATTCTACTGTGTATTAGATTAACAACATTAACTTTTCCCTACAACATTTTTGGTATTTTTATAGCCGGTATTCCTTCTAGTAGGATTCAATTTTATAAAGCACTGAATGTAAGAAAGATTTGAAAGAAATGAAACATTCATGACAGCTACTTTAGTTAGAGCAAAAGACTCTCCACTTCACAAAAATGACATTTAAATCTAATGATTCATCTAACAAATCTGGTTAAATATTAAGTAATTGCATCATTTAGTGTAGCAAATTCGAGATCATCTGTCGATGGAACCAAACAGACGTAATTTTGTATTATTCAACACTCCCTAACTTGCAAGACGACTGGATGTTTACTTAAGAATTGTTGATTTATTGATGTTGAGTGGCAATCACAAATTAGGAAGTTCCTGAAAATATAGCAATATAGCAATAATAAAAATTAAGCAAATGTAGGCCTATGAGGAACATGTCTACAGCTCTCGGACTGCATTATTTTGTAGCTACCCAAGAGATGCGACTAATCGCTTAGACTGCAACAGAAAGCAGCTATTTATTTGTTGATGATATCTTCAGCTCCTTGATCTTAGTCAGTTTTGTTACGTCTTAAGAAGAATCAATGTATGATACAAGTATGATGCGGTAAGTATGTCTTAACCTTATCACGACCGGGTGGGGAACAAGTCCCCCCCCGTTCAACTTCTTTTTATATCTCCTTGAAATAAGCTTGCAATAATTTGAGAAAAATTGACTTACTACAAGGTTCGTTTTAAAGGTCATTTTTAAAAGTACTTTTCAGAAAATTGATGGTATTAATTTGGAGTAGCATTGATTAATGATATAATGTTTCTGTATCATCTTTACATGACATTTATACATGTGGAATTCAAGATTGCTAACATACGCATTCATCTTATCTCCCAAAGTGAGTACGCATGTACATTGTACATGTAAAATATACATGTGCATGCAAATGTAATGTGAAAATATGAAGTATTTATGTGAATTTTTAGATATAAAAACCACAGAATAATGCAAAATACATATCACTATTCGATAGATTGCATTCGGAATGTATCATAACTTTGTCTCTATAGTGAATCAGTTATTAGAACGAGACATTTGCAAAGATAGAAAAATGCAATGATACATGAAAGGACGTTATTGACGTTCAAATTTCAAATTGCTATTAATAGTGCTAAAATTAACGTAGAATATTATACTCATAACACCATATAGATATGCCTGAGTGAATGTTTGCAGAAATACTTAAGTTGTAATGAACATTTTTTGAAAAGTCAAAAAAATATGAAGACTCATGAATAAAAAATGAAAAAAATTGAAAATGCAAATTTTAATTTTTGATTTTTGGTATGAATGTCTTCGAATCATGCAAAACAGGCACTACCATTCAAAAGAGGAGACTCGAATATTAAGGGATATATAAACAGAATGTATAAACGGAGTTGCCCTGTTTTCAAAAAGTTTTATCCATCAGAACATGGAAAATTTGAGTGCTCCCCCGGTCCTACGACGCCAAAATTCGCCTGCTCTGATAGGGTTGAAACCCTATTATATTGTTGAATATGTCTATATCCAGCCAATGTAATTAAAAATTTAACATTTTCTATGTTAATTTACTTTCATAGATTTTAGCATTGACTCAATTGAAACCGTTTAACATTAGATATTTAACATTTACCAAATGTCCCATAGCGCTGAAGCGACATGACAAATATCAGACGAGGCCAGAGGCCGAGGCTGATATTTAAGTCAGGTCGCTGAAACGCTATGGGACATTTGGTATGTCCTATATCTTGAACAAATATGCAATTAACCATGAAAATCTAGATGTCCATGGATCAACAAGAAAAACAGCTTTGTTGAGACTCCTATCGTCTGTGTGTTGAAATGATTTCTAGGCATCCCTGCCATGGAAAAATGATTACACATGAATTCAAAATTTAGATTGAATCAGGAATATCAATGAGTTGATCACAATTTGATTTCTGACTTAGCATACTGGTTGATGATGGCAAACCATCAGATCTTTGATATAGTCTCAGGGAAGGGTCTTCATTAGTTCTATTTAATTTGGTAAACGATGAAAATCAGTAATAGCTAAATTGTAAATATTCCTTATTAAATACATGCTGATGTGATACAAAAAGAAATGTACGAAAAGTGAGGTGCAAAAAGTAATGTCATATGTTTTCGATATCTTCAAAACTTAGAAATCTTCATATTGAAGTGAATGACATGATGAATGTAGCGCTTGGAAAATACATTGGCTGCATAGATAAGCTATAGGACATTACCCTTTTAGCATCACCTTCAACGACATATCGTCTATGAGTAATACTTCTGTGCCTAAGATGTTCATTTCATGGATATCTTCGTTACATATCTCCGTAAATCTATGGCCTGATCATAGACTTCTGATTCATTGATAGGATCTGTTTTGAACATAATTTCTATGATTAATCGCGATGTCTATATTCAACAATAGCAATGTTAATACTCGTCTATGCTCATTGCAAATGTCGTATAGACATCGTATTAACATTGTTGTATTGAAACTTATCTTATCGAAATGATTATGTATCTACGGTAGATTGATGACATCTTCAATGTACAACTAAAAAGCACTAGCAAGGCACCAACATCTATCCATTACCAACAAGAGGAAGCCGCTAATATGAAAGCAATTCTAACATCATCGAAAAACCAAGTTTCAACAGCAGGAGTGAACTCTGAGGAATTGAATTTATTTTAGCAGAGATTCCGATAAAACGGTTTTCAGACTTTTGTCTATAAATTTCAAAAGCTTTGCATTTAACTAAGAGATTGAAAATATCGGCAGACTACCAACAGGGCAAAGCTCTATGACGGAAAGATGATAAATAAACAATGAAATTGCAACGAGTAAATTTCAAAAAATATCTGTTACCTATAGATGCTAGGACAATAATTAAAGGTTGCACCGCGAGCGATTACACGGGCTCGTGAGATGGTGTAACGAGAGTGCTGTAACCACAGAATTAGATAGATCGTCTCTTCTTCCGTTTGACTAGAAAGGAAACATTGGAACATGTAACGTAAATGAAATGGCACAATCTGCTGACATAATACCATAGCAATCGAACAATGAGCAGCCAATTCAACGATAAACACGCCAAATTGTGCAAAGTTTCAGTGACTGTTATCAACCGGATCACACAGCAAAGCATAGAAATAAACTGTTTATCTGAAGTTCGCTAGAATGGAAATTGACTCAAGGTCGCGGCACATCCGGGGGAACTAAGTTGGGGCATGAAGAGCCAATTAAAAGCTTCGATTTACTCATGTGACTGATTCTAACCCAATGATATAGATGTTGGCAGGTGCATCTAAGTGAAAATGCGTGCGATTTATGTGCCGTTATTGTGTATTGCATGAAGCTTAATTTCCATTCTAGAGGTTTTATTGTTGTCAATTTCTATGCAGCAAAGAGACACAGTCGATGTCAAGTTCTACAGAGAAGTTTGTGAACGTTTTTTCATGCGCCTGCTAACTTTTTTAAAAATGATCAGAGGGCCCAGCATTATCGAGAAAACTTTTGCGCAATGATCTGAATTCTTCGAATCTGAAGGAGTCGTGGCGATCGGAGCCTTTTAAAGGAATTCAGAGAAATCCGCAAGCGACGCACGACTATTCTTTCCTATCTCTGCAAGGTAATGAAAATTTCTTTTTGCCCACTTATTAAGTTCCTGCATGTGCCATCTGTTTGAATCATTTTGCACTTCTAGCAAAGTGATGCGATTAAACAATCTAATTCTGTGGTTTACGTCCTTAATCGGGATTGCTAATACAGTCCGTTTCATAAAAAGTGGATCATCCTAAAATTTGACTAAATAAAACATAAGTATGATACAGAAAGCATTTTCATGTTATTTCATGTCCCTAATATATTTAAATGTCCTTATATAATCTGATAAGCTATGATACAGTAACGGTTCTTAAGAAGCTGATATTTTGTAGCCCTACCCTTATTGTCAATGACATTACCAATTCGTCTAGGCATTGATTCGATGATATCGTTGATTTTTGACTGATCTAACTTTCTCCACTCTCTTTTTAACAGTGACGTAAGTTGTGATACGCCATCTGTAGGTAGCAGTGAACGACGAACGTTACGTTTTAGAATACTCCATACATTTTCTATGGGATTCAGATCAGGAGAACGAGCTGGCCAAGATAATGTCCTAAGCCCTAATTGAGACTTGCATAAGTTGACTCTACTACTCCTGTGACACCTAGCATTATCATCCATAAATAACCAAGTCGATGGATCACCAAGTTGATCTGCCATTTGGCCAATGTTCATTTGTAAAACATTCATATAGCGTTCAGAATTCATGGTTCCTTGCTGTATGTGAAGTTCAGAACGGCCATTGGTCCAAATGTCAGCCCAAATCAGTAGAGACGCACCACGTTGTACCCGGGGACGATGTGAATGTCTCGGAATTTCCTGATCAGATATTATCCATAATCTCAATCGACCATCACTATCCTTCAGACGGACTGATGCCTCATCAGACCAGACAACCAGATCCCATTGATTTCGCCAGTGACAATGACTCATTGCCCATCTGAGACGTCTTTTGTATGCTGATCTGATAATTCGATCTGAGAGGGCCTCTTACTGCTCTTGAAATTCAACTCAATAAGTCTTCTACGAATAGTGGACTTAGAAATAGACGAGTCTAGTGCAGGCATCTCAGTTAACGAGAGACTTGGATCAACTTTAACAAATCTCAAAATTAGGCGGTCTCTACGTTTGGATGTTTTGCGTGGACGGCTAGAGCCCTCTTTACGACAGAGTCGAAAATCATCATTATGCCATCGATGCACATTTGTGTAAGGGACATTTAGTCGCTTGCTTGTAGCTCGCAAAGAAAATCCTAGTTCTAGCAAGGCTGACACTTTGCCTATTGTGAATGCGATCTCGTTAATATTCATTTGTGCTATGTAATGTTTTCAACCAGTAAGAGATAGATTTCTAGCTGAAAGCAATCAGGAGTGCTGCCAACACCAACGCAACGAAGTCAGGAAGGTATGGAACATGAAGTCCAGCTAATCACATGTAGCAGCTACATTATTGTTGATGAATAATGGTGCTATACTGGCTCTGATTGACCGATTTTCTTTATTTTTGTTTTGCTTGATAGCTTTTGGCTTGTAGAACAACATATTACATAACAAAGCAAACAAATGTAATTTTATAAGAGTGAGGTATGATTTTGTGTAACATTGCTAAATGAAGATCAAATTATCTACTACTTTTTTATCTATAACAGGAAAACAACTCAATATTCATGCTTGAAATTTCCAACAATGATATTAGTAAGCACAACTGACATATCTTCCAAATTTCAGAGAAATTCGTTCAAGTTTGGCGGAGTTAGACAAAGTTGAAGTTAAGGCGATGTTTAAGGGTGATCCATTTTTTATGGAACAATCTGTGCATTAAGATATTATGATTCATGTTTAGATTGCACATGTATACAAAGCAGAAACTCAAGCCTACCAACAACTGACATGACGGTGTTCAATTGTCTTCTGACAAAGAGAAGGACTAGGAAATGTCTCTTGAACAAAATGAAACTTCTAATAATATCCAGCACTTCTGAATTTTGATAGGTTTTCATGAAGAACTGTATGACAGCTCAACCGTTCGCATTTCATTTGTTCAACTCAATATTTACAAGTAATTCGCTTCTTCGACCTTCCAACAGTTTTTAGTTTTTGTCGGCTTTCCTGTGATTAAGAAGGATTTTCACTGCTTCTTTGGGGGTGGAATTGAATTGATTATTTGTATCAAATACGTAATCGATGCAGACTTGCTTTCACCTCGGATGAGAATGTGATAATATGCGTTGACCGGTGGACTTGATAGGCTAAACAGGGGATGCAGGAATGCCGATTATTCATTCGTTTTTGTGCGAATTTCTATCTTGGACAGCATAAGATAGCGATGGACTTAGAAATGAAAACATTGACTTCTTCTGTCCTGATTTCTTCCGATTTGTAAATGAGCCATTGCGAATGGAGACAGAAGTCGTTGAAATCACGCAGTTGAGATTTAAATAAATGAGTCGAAATGAAAGTATGTTAACGAAAGTCTGCTTGTTGCTACCGAAAATTCAGAAGAAAATACTGGACTAGAGACCTATTCTGGAAGAGATGTAGTATTCAGATACTTTGAAGATTAAAGCTGACCTCAGTAGATGCAACTCTCCTGCGAATTTGCATCGCACACTGTGCTTCATATGCACTCAAAATCGAGGAAAATAAGCTACACTCTGAAGTCATCCCTCCGACGTTGCTGCCATCCCATGAAATCTTCGGATTGTTCAGCATCGAATTCAAATCCCTCAAATGTAAATGCAATTCAAAACTGGTGTTGAATGAAGTCCATAAAATGTTTTGAATCGCGAGAAATATCATCAAATCACTATTCGTCGAGGGAGATACGGGGAACATTCTCATACGACGGCATCGAATTGACGCCTCAAATAAATATTTTGGCTGAGAAATTGAACGATGAGTTAACTACATCCTAACTACATCAAGCTGTTTGAGCACAATTTGAGTACGGAAGCCTTTCACGGTGCCCTTGAAGGCGAAAAATTATGACCAAAATTCTCCAGAAAAACTGTTGACATATTCTGATTTGGCTATGTGTAGGAAATTGTAAAACGTAAAATTTAAAATCATCCACCGAGCTATTCTCGAGAAATTTAGTAGTAGTATGATAGGTTGAAATATTATAAATACCAAAATCAAAATCCTCCAGGGAAACTGTTGTGACTGTCTGATTTGTCTATGTATATGGAGTTGCAAACAGCAAATCTTAAAACAATACATCGAGCTATTTACGAGAAAATTCAAAATTTGAATTGTAGTAGTAGTATGATAGGTTGAAATATTATAAATACCAAAATCAAAATTCTCCAGAGAAACTGATTTTTTTGACTTTCTGATTTATCTATGTGCATGGAGTTGCAAGCAAATAATTCCAATACAATCCATAGAGCCATTCACGAGAAAATTCAAAATTTGAATTATATGACCAGTACAATAATTATGATAAATTCTTTTTTTTGGTTTCATGAAATAGCTGACTACATGCAATGCTGCTATTAAACCAGATGATGTTTTGCATGTACGACTTACATACAATGTTTGCTTGACTAATGTGACTGTTTTGCGTATTCTTGTAGGTCCTGACATGTAGAGTGCATTATTTACCATATACATGTGACATGTATTTTCTTTTTTTTGAAATATGCATGCAATTAGCCATTTTTATTTAATTGAATTTACCTTTAAGCTACGCAAGCTGCGTTATGATAGCAACTTCATCAATTTACATCCTATGTACGAGGACTTATGTAGTATTTCTGTAAGACATAGATTTCTTTTCTATTTATGCCTATTTTACTGGTTTTACGCTTTAGCTGTTCCTTCAAATTCAAAGCGCATTTTTCCTTAAAGGAAATTTGAATCTGAATCTGTCACTTGTCTTCAAAGCCCTTTGCCTAAATCCTTGTATCCTTGCATCCTTCTCATCATTGAAGAGAAAACAATATTGCTAGAATAATATAATTATAATTTGCCCAAACCATTAAAAAAAGATTACCCTCAACTCAAATGTTCTCAAATATGTCTGCTGTTGTAGACTGATACTGCGGAAAGACGACGATTGCCAAAACTTGGATGCGATTCATTGATTTTGTACCGATTCCAAGTCTCAGAAAAGTCAGAATGAGCTGCTTCAACCGACTGCTCACTCCACGGTCCCAAACCTGTTTTTTTCAATTTGCAAAAATCCGCAACATGGTGAAAAATACAATGAATTTTAGGCGTTACCGGGAGTTTCAGGCGCAGAAATGCTGCCTTGAATTCTCCAATTGACTTTTCATAGTCAGACGATAAATTTTCTCCGAAGCAAGATTCAACGCAACGATTCAACGATTCAAATGCATGTAAAAAATTTTTTGTTGGGACGGGCATAATGTACGAAGTTTCGAAATATTGTTCAGCAGTTTGCGACATCCGTTTCCGGTAAAACTTCCACCGTGATATCCTTCACGCTCAACACAACATTGCACCGTCCATTCCGCAACGCCAGGCCAAACTTTTTCAAGTCCAACATACAATACATTTACGCATCCAATTAACAAATGCAAACCTGGAGGTGGAATTACTTCCAAGAGTATCATATCTTCATGTGATGCATTGTCAAATTTCTTTGCTTGCGATCGATTACGGCCATCTTCAACATATCTCCAAAAGTTGCTGTTCAAAGATCCAAACGTGCGATCTTCACCTCTTTCATGAAGCTGATTCTTGTGTGCATTGCACCATGAGCACGGGTGGCAGCTATCATGGGCCATTATTCCGAGCAAAATATTCAGCAATTTTAGATCAGCAGCGATGCAGAAGTTCGAATGATTGCTTTCTATCAAAAGTCTTATATTCAAGGATGTCCACAAGCGTAAAACATTTTCGTAGCTTTCTTGGATGTTCGAAACCAATGCAATAATGAAGAGTTTCTTTACTCCGGAGTGCTTGAACTTGCTTGCTATTCCTTCAGTATGTCATGCGAACTTTTGTTTCAGAATTTCTTGGATCAAAAATTGATAATGTGATTTTGAAGAAACCACCACCTTCATCGAGCCCAATTTTGTGGATTAAATTTGATCCTTGAACAAACATTCTTACCGATTCGATGTCTTTGATCAGATTATTCAATGAATTACATATTACTGCCGGTTTTTTCTCTTTACCCGTAATGGCAATTTATGATTTGGAAATGAAACATAGCTCAGTTATTTCAAAGAAATTGTCATACTTGCTGTCTATCAGTTTCAAGTTAGAGTCCAGATTGCTTTCGATAGATGAACGTGATGAGCAAGCGGACCGTATGTGCGTCGCTAGTTTTCTGGTCTGCCTTCCGCTCAAATTCATTGACACTTGCATATCGGAAAGGCTCTGAGAACTAAACCGCGTTATTCTTGCATTGCTTTCTGTTGTCGGTGACAAGCAAAGTTTCACAGAACTTCCCAACGTATTGCTTAGATCTGGCAATACTTCATCGTTGTCAGAAGCTCTCCTCTTCTCTTCTCTCTAATGACTTTTGAGGCAAACCTTTCAGCAGTCTTTGGTGAACTTTGGGATGTCAAAGCAAATAAATTGTCACATATATCAGCTTTGCCACATCGATGGGATATCCCTCTTCCGATATAACCCAAGCAGAGAGGACACAGTACAATCGGTGTTGGTTTGACTGGACGTTGATCAGTTGATGTTGACGGCCTGCCAACATGGCTTTTCTTCAACCCGAAATTGTTTACTGAATTGATATTGCTTCTTGCTACTTCGCAAACGGTGCATGAACAATAATCTGGCTCATATGTGCGAGTGGCATACGTTCTGGATAGGGAGGAATAGTCAAACACTTCTATGTTCGAGCCGAAGTTTTGCTTTGCGTACTGTTCCAATTTCAATCTACACGTTGAACAAATCGCTGTGGGAAGTCGATCATCATTTAGTTCGTTGCCAGTAAAAATGTATACTCTTTAATCAAATCATGTATCCTTGATGTAATTTGTCGTATTAGCTTTGTTCATGCACAGGATGCAAACGACTCGACGACATTCCTCGTGTGACTTACGTTTTATTCGATGGGCCATGATTGTTCAGTTCAATATGCAGATACGGTCGTCGTACAATATCCTCCAGGAGTCAGAACAAAATGGTCAGGAAAGATAATAGCCCGGCAGCCAGAACGAGTTTCTGCAGGGAACGTGGCCGAAAGTGATGAGACTTTCACAAAATGACGTGCACCCTATGCCTACTTCGAATTGCCACGTCTGCCGAGTTCTAGTGAGTTCCTCTTCTTTGTCAGACAAGATCAAAGAAAAACACATGTAAATCCAATGGGACGCAGATTGCAGTTTTTGACTAAAATGAAATTTTCTATATTTTCTCTGATTAAACAAAAATTACTAAGCCTAGAGTCATAATTTTTGGCATGGAATGTCTTCAGGTTATTTCCTTTCATGTTCATGCAAACATGTTTATAAAGCTAAACACATTTAAATTTGGCGAGCCTCTTAATGTCGACAAACACAAACATTTTGAGCAACTTTATCCACATTTAACCACATTCTCGCATACATTCCCGATTAGATGCATGATAACAGCACATGCATATCATAGGAAATGACCTGAAGACATTACATGTCAAAAATTATGACTCTAGGCTTAGTAATTTTTGTTTAATCAGAGAAAATATAGAAAATTTCATTTTAGTCAAAAACTGCAATCTGCGTCCCATTGGATTTACATGTGTTTTTCTTTGATCCTGTCTGGCAAGAAGAGGAACTCACTGGAACTCGGCAGACGCGCGAATTCGTGGTAGGCAGAAGGTGTACATCATTCTGTGAAAGTCTCACTTTCGGCCTCGTTTTGGTATTTATAATATTTCAACCTATCATACTACTACTACAATTCAAATTTTGAATTTTCTCGTAAATAGTTTGATGTATTGTTTTAAGATTTGCTGTTTGCAACTCCATATACATAGACAAATCAGACAGTCACAACAGTTTCCCTGGAGAATTTTGATTTTGGTATTTATAATATTTCAACCTATCATACTACTACTACAATTCAAATATTGAATTTTCTCGAGAATAGCTCGATGGATTATTTTAAATTTTACGTTTTACAACTTCCTACACATAGCCAAATCAGAATATGTCAACAGTTTTTCTGGAGAATTTTGGTCATAATTTTTCGCTTTCAAGGGCACCGTGACTTCTCTGAAGCTTTCTTCTTCTTGTAAATGCCCTCACCACCCCTTACTGTTCTGCAGTTACCGGCCACCGGTCGTCACCGTATTCCGCACTGCTCGCCGGAGCGACGATTGAACTCGTTCTTCCACACCTATACACGTTATCCACATCACAGAAATGAACATGTAGCATGCTCCTTACGATAATTGCTAAGTCATGCACGATATTGACAATTGCTGCGAACCTTTCAGTAATATTATTACTTTTTGACTTTGAATTTGTGTCTTTAAGCTACTTCATTTATTGAGAATAAACCGGTGAACCAACCATTATCAAATGCCACAACTTGTCCATGGCCGAAGAGGCACTCGATGGTAAAGTGTAGCCTACTCCGTGCAAAATTCGTTTTTATCTTTTCTTTAACCCTTAAATGCATGAAATATTTTACTGACGCTTTTGCATGAGATGGGACCCAATGGACCCAAAGTGTTATTTTGATTTGTCAAATCCAATATAAATCTGTTGAATGTACGAAACAACGTGATGCTGCTAGAATATCATTAACATGAACGTATCATATCATGAAGCATAATTTATCATTACAATTTAGCCTTCTTCCAATGAAAATTAGACACATATTTCTACAATTATTCAGACTATTTTTTCTCTTTTTCCTAGGATTTTTCTTACGAATCTACTAAATGTATTATATTTTATGATTCTTTTTGTAGATATATATTTTGCCATCTTAAAGCCACACTCAGTTGTAGCATGAGATTTATACTATAATGTATAACAAAATAAATTACAATACAATCATCACAAAAGCAAAATCTGTAGGCTAGGCCTACATCCAACATAGCGTTCAGAAAAACTATCTAGCATCTCGGTTCGCATTGAAACATTTCGATTTTTGAAGAATGTTCAGCGCACAGTTTTGTCACAACTTGTGCATACACGGGAAGATTTTCGGTGAACAATGCGGCGATGGCATCTCTTCCTCTTTGATCTTGAAACGACTGAATTTACGGCATCAGATTCCGCACTTCCCGATGGCAAGTCAATGCCACATGCTGAAACTGCATTCAGTACCGTAAACTGCGGTAATTCGGAACGTCGGGGTAATTCGGAACGTTAATATGTTTCTGCATATTTTGCTAATTAAATCAACTTTCAAGTATTTCAGGATGCTTTGATGGCTATGATACTCTCTCAATTGTTGTTATTAAGATATCTATGCATATCAAATTAATGCGATCGCGAGAGAATTAACTCAAATTTGAAAATTTAAATTCAATACACCTGTGACCCGTAGATATCGTATCAATCCAATGCAATTCGATTTGAACCTACATGTAGTAGACAAGCTTTCATCATCGGTAACCCACTCATTCTTCAGACACTGTGTGAATTAGTAAACTTCTGTGACTCTCTTGGTAGCTAACAATGCCTAGAACGTATCAGAGAAAGACCGTCGTTTCCTATTCCGGTACGCAACTCATGAACCAGACTATAGAAGCCGTTACGCAAGGCATGTCTATTCATAAAGCAGAACAAGATTACGGCGTATCTAAAACAACTCTTTGGCGTCATGTGAATGGGACTGGTTCTATTGGACGTCCTAAAACTTTCTCGAGTGAAGAAGAAGCTGTTATTGCTGACACTCTACAACAAATGGCTGATTGGGGTGTTGGATTTAGTGTGACTGATGTGCAAATCCTCATCAAAAGATATCTTGACTCGATAGGGAGATCAGTGTCTTATTTCCTGGATATGACTTCATTCGCGGATTCATGCAACGGAATAACATGGTGGGTCGAGTTGCTGGAAATATTAAACGATCACGTGATGCAATCGGAAAATGTGACATAGACGCATTCTCTTCTGAGCTGGACAAAGCTAGTGAAATATTGCCGCAGAACTTTTATAACTACGACGAAACGGCGTTGAGTGACGATCCTGGAAATAAGAAAGTGCTCGTGAGGCGCGGAACAAGAAGAGTCGAACTGGTACGCGAACATTCTAAATCTAATGTATCCATCATGGTGTGTGGCCATGCAGCTGGAGATCTTCTTCCGCCACGTGTGTGTTACAGAGCTCAAGGTGGGCCTACCGGTGCGCAATATTCTTCAACCCGGTCCGGATGGTTTGAAATGGACACTTTCCTGATGTGGTTCAAAAACTATTTCTCCCGAGCGTAAGCACCATGAATGGTCCGAAACTCTTGCTCGGCGACAATCTGGGCAGTCACTTCTGCCCTGAAGTGATTCAACTAGCCAGAGAGAACAATATTTATTTCGCCGCCTTTCCTCCAAATTCAACACACCTGATGCAGCCACTTGATGTGGCTGTTTTCAGATCATTCAAAATGTTATGGAGAGAGATCTTGGACAATTATGGAAAAGAAACAAGACAGCAAGGTGTAATACAAAAGACTGTCTTTCCAGTCTTGTTAAGTCAGCTTTGGCAAAAGGTTAAAATTAATGGTGGTGACAATCTGAGATCTGGTTTTCGAGCATGTGGTCTTGTTCCTCGAAATCCGGATGAGCCCATCAAGCGCTTACCTGGAATGAAAGCCTCAGATGAAATAGGCCGAAAATTAGATTCTGTTCTTATTGGCATTCTGCAGGAGAACAGAAAAGCTGGTGCCGGTACTCGAAAGTCTGGTCGAGGAGCAAAGGTCGTTCCAGGTCGAGCAATTCAGTATTCAGATCCACCATCTACGTCTGCAGCAGCGTCCAACTTACCAAGAGAGAGAGAGAGAGATGTACATGTACCATCATCCGATGAGGAAGATGACCTATGCAATGGATGCAACTCTCGGTTCAGTCAGTACCAGGGTCCTGATTGGATTCGCTGTATTGCATGCCATCACTGGTACTGTGGTTCATGCAACAACAGTAGTCAAGACCCAAACTATATCTGTATGAAGTGTGAGTGATATATCATCTTCGTTTTCATGTTTGAGTACATGCAGTTCATTTTAAATCAAAAATAAATCAATGTTCCGAATTACCCCAATTGTTTTGAAAATCATTAGTCTTTGGTCTAGGTGATTTTATTGATCTAATATTCATATTATTTATATTCTGAAAATGCATTCTAATCAAGAAAGATAAGTTTGCGGTTCATGTAGAGCGAGAAATAAAAATAAGCTTTAGTTGCTGCGAAAAATAATTATATATCTGAAAAACCGTTCCGAATTACCCCAGTTTACGGTACTCTACGCCTCATGCCGACAAAGAAGGAATCGGCTCTTCTTCTCAACAAAGGCTGGACTAATTCTAATCCCAGCATCAGTCGCTGATAGTCTGCTTCGTTTCATCTCGCAGTCGATGAATATGAACCCGTGTGTCATAGAATAGACCATAACATATGGAAGATATTTCATCAGCTCGACTATGATTGGTTAGCCCTCGCCAAAGGAAATCGACGAGAAGCTATTTCTGACTTGTTTAGTTGGATGTAAAGTAATGACGCCTACATAAGATATTGCTCACTATTTTCATGTTTCAGTTGACCTCAGTAGACAGCAGATGGCATTTGTATGAGATGGGTCCTCGAGGACCCAGTACTTTTCTATAGTAAAGTAACGATAATAGTGATTCAGTAAAATTATAGAATATGAACTCTTGAATTGTGTTTAATGATCAATTGTTGAGGAATACATGAAGCATCAGTCATATATAAATCATATAACCAATAAAAAACTGAAGAAACAGACCGCTTGGTCCTCAAGGACCCATCTTATGCATCTGAGGGTTAAAGCAAGTCTATACATCAGCTGTCGCTTCTATCCGTATCCGGCACTCTGCAACAATTTGCTTTAATAGACATCCGTCTGTCTAATGCGTGTGTGACTTCAGCTCTGATTAACACCACCCTGTAAACTGTGTAATACCAAAGCTACTTACGAAAGCGATGTACAAAACAAGAATAACAAAATGTGCGAAAGCATTATTGTTCGTGCTCATACACTACGAAAGTGATTGGCTTTCCAATGGGTGATCTTTATCATCCAATAGGAAAGGCAGTCGCTTTCGTAGTGTATGAGCACGAACAACAGCGCTTTCGTACATTTTGTTATTCTCGTTTTGTGCATCGATTTCGTAGTCCAAATCAACCAGCTTTCATACTCTTCACTTCAGTGTACAGTGCACTATCTGCAGGCGTCCGGTGCAGTGAATGAAAAGACGATTTCAGCAAAGGCCAATGGGAAAATATTCATTTATGAATGAAAACATTGACAGGACGAATTAAGGCGAATTTTGTACTAGTTTATAATCCTTCTGCTACGCATAGGTGTTGATATGTAGAGGGTATAATTCGATGATGTACATCATACAGTGAGTTCATTTTAGTTTGCTCGTGAAGCAGAATTTTGATCAGTTGGTCGAAAGATCTCGGCAATTTGAAAAGAAGTGACGCTTTTGTCTTAAGGCTAACATCAGTCATACTGGGGTTTTCACCAACTGCGAACAATTATGTCATACCCAGGTCCACTATTTACTACGATTACATATACCTATAAAGCTGTTACGCAAAAAAATGATCAATTTCGAGTAAATTCAACATTTTAGTAGGACGTTGCCCTGACGCATGGCCTCCATCTTCTTCAATCAGTCTGTAACTTTCTGTATTTATATAATTTGTAGTTTCTAATAAGAATGTGATTATGCAGAAAGCAAAGTAGAGCTTCGCTATCCAACTGATCGTATAGTCATCGAAAATACATGGTGAATAAATGTCATTTTTTGTTTTCTTTATTATACTCCCATGTTGCATGCACTTTTAGCTTGCTTCCACAAGGCTTTTTTGGTATCAGCTCATGACAGGTCAGACCATTCGTTTTGCAAATTAGGAAACTGTTTTTAAGTGTGGGATGATCTGCATTGTTTCCTGTTTTACTTGATAAAGTTAAATATATTCGCTCTTCATTTGCATTGGTGCGAGAAATGTCACAATCGCAAGTACTTCTGTTTCTAGAAAAACTGTCAAGGTTTGTTGATATGTTAACACGGATACTGTACTTTTTGCAAGTTTTTTTATTTTGCGCGTACAATTATCACTGATGTAATTAAATTTTAGGTAGGGGTCATTATCATTGCGAGCAAAAAATTGATAGAGCCTGTAGGAGAAATATTTGTACAAGGATAGTATTTGTAGCCATTATCGCAAAGTCTTTTTAGTAGAGCATTTATACAAGATTCCATATTGGTATCGCTAGAGCACCGTTCGAAGCATAATTATTTTTAACAAATGAAGGAACTCAACTATCAGCTTGCATGCTAGTACCTATGATTACGTGCACAAAAACGTACATGTTCAATTATTCATGACATGCAAAGTTTCTAATAAGCGACTTCTCGGTGGGAGCTTTGCAGCCAGCCCTTTTAAATCGGGGTTTAACATCGGAAAAGCTCCACCACCTAAGTTTTCCTGTGGCTGCTTTTAACTCTTTTGAACAACCCTGCTTGCTGCTTTAAACTCTGCTTGATGTCTACTCGCTAACGCAAAAATGTTCAGAGCAAGCGCGACTTTACCGAGACGGCTGAGACCTCAGTGCTGCAGCCAGTGTTGAGTGAGGATGTGGTCTCTTATTGTCACTGTACTACAGCTGACGTAAATGCAGAGAATTGTTCAACGCGTAGCGATAGAACTACTCCTCAAGTTGCAGTTTGACGGCTCTAAATCAATCTAACTGATGCGGACCGACTTAAAAAATTGACCGGAGTACACTTATAAAATGAAATCTAACAATATTTTCTACAATTAAATGGAAATTATGATAATTACTGCATGTAGGACAATTCTAAGAATCTAATAGAGCTAGAAACAGACTTTACTAGACCTAAATTATAATTTTTTTTTCCTGTCAATTCCTGCAACTGACTCTCATCTTGCTTGCGACTGTCATCTTCGTTGGCCATTATGAGAAATCTCGATTGAAGTGTTAAGCCAAAGTTTGATGCACACTATGTTGACGATGTTTTCATCATTTCGTCAAATGCTGAAGAGTGGGAACTTTTTCAATGCACTCAATTCCATGCACAGCAATCTCGAATTCTCTAAGGATTCGCGGATTCTTTCTTAGATGTGCAAATCATCCAATCAGGTGCTTCTTTACTCACCAAAGTATTTAGCAAAAATACTTATACTGGACTTTACACACAGTTCTCATCGTTTTGTCCGAAAAGTTATTAAATATTCTTGCTTAAAACTCTTTTTTATCGCATTCTTCGCATATGCTCCCTCAATATCTCCTAGAGGAGGAAACTCACCTTGACAATATTCTTATGAAAAATGGTTTCCCGCTATGGTTAATCCGTAAATATTCTGCAGAGACTGGGAAACGAGTGACGGTTAAGAAGAAAGAGTTGTTTGTTCGTCTTCCGTCGTATGGAGAGCACTCCTCGCAGATTTGTGACAATATCTCCATAGCTGTCGAAAAGTGCTACTGCCACTTCAAATTGTGTAATGCCTTTCGCGTAAATAGCTTGAGTTCGAATGCTCCGATGGACAAGATACCTCTAGAAGATACTTCTATTTGTGGTTATGTATCAATCTACATAGGGAAGAGTGGACGGTCCCTCAGAGTCCGCGCAAATGAACACCTTCCGAAATGGCTCACTACCACCTCCAGAAAACCGCGATCAACAAAAGATGCATCCTCCAGCATCACGAGACACTTGTAGGATTGTTCGTATCGTGCCACTGCCAGTATTAATAGCTTTTCTGCTATTAAAAGTGCCGTTCAAAACTTGAATTTTTTTCGGTCGAGGGTGTTGCGAGTAATGACTTCGTCCAACTTTATGTATACACAAACAGCGAATTTTTCTCACCACCAGTTTGTAATTCTTTATTTATTATTTTGTATTTTCATTTTTAATTTGTTTCTTTCTTTTCCTCCTTCTTCCTCATTTTCTTTCCCTTGCCTTCTCTCATGTTACTTTTCTTATGTGCTTCAATTTATTTATCTTTTAACTTATTCGATTCTTTACTCTTGACATGTACATGAGTTTTTACACTAGGTTGTCAATCGTTGTCTCTTACTGTAGTGTCTTTATCACACGTCATTTCCGTCTATGCAATGTGTCACTGTCAGTCGTTTGTGAGCTTCTGTCAAACCGCGATTTCCTGTAGCCATGATACAGTCCGTGTCTTGAAGCTACGAAGCGCCGATCAATATAAATAATATTTTCATTTCAACATCGAATATACGTGGAAAGCATAAAATCATTAATCCGTTAATTAACAGAGGATGATAAGGCCATTTCATATCATCATTCTAAGTTATTTCTTCTCAAAAAGAAATAATCCGAAGAGCAAGCCTTCACTCTCAGTATTCGAAACGTGAACAATTTTGTATTTCAGATATCTGATGATGGATGCAGTTTTAAATATCTCAGATTTTGGTGGAATGCTGTGCATCAGTCCATTAATGCAATTTGACGAAGACATTGAAACATTTTCCCTTCGTCTAGAATGCTTTTCAAATGACAATAGCAAGCTTGCTGAGTTGCATGGATCTTACGGATGATGAAAATGCAAATTTCTGTAAAATTTGAAGACATTTAGTCGACTTTGACAAGGAAGATATTGCTGCCTCTCCTGTGTGTGATTTTGTTGTTGAAGAACAAATGTTCCAGATGGTTTGACGGATTCTCAAAATAATCTGATGCAATGTGTGGATAAGTTACAGGATCTTTCTCATCGAATTATCTGCGGCATATCAAGTGGTTGTGATAGTGTCAACGTTATTGTATAGTGCTGTGAAAACTCGCTCCCAGACCACCTCTATAATAGATCTTCTCCGCGCCCTCCCTCAAAGAGCAACACATGCTGACCTATGTATAGGGATGACCTCTACTGTGTATATGCACCTGGACCACCAAAAAGTGGTCCTAGACGTCCAAAGAACTCTATAAACCGACAAATTCTGATGTTTTTCTACAAAGCATGACTAACATTAGCCGGTGTTGAAAAGAAATTCAAAATGATCGATTTGCGTCGAATCAATGAGTGTTGAAGGACACAAACAGCAGTTTCTCCGAGAAAACACTATTAGAGCTATTCGTGGTGTAAAAGGTTATAAAGTACCCAGCATGATTCAAATGTTTGCACCAGTCTGATTCGGTCATGAAATACATGATTTGTTGTTGCTTCATTGCTGATTTTTTTACATCTCAAATTGTCTTCTGTAATTTTCATGCTAATTTTTTTTCTCAGGAAATCTATTCGATTTATTGAGGCTTTAACTATAATAAAATTTATATATCAAATATGTCACAGAATATCGTTATTTTTAGTAGATTAATTGGAACAATGCGCAATTCTGTACTGTAAAGTACACATCCGCAAATAGTGTTGTCCAATTTTCTTTGATGTTATGTAATTTTCCGATATTGATTGTTATGTTGTCACGGATTCTGTCTTTAAACAAAATGAATATATATTATGGTAATCAGGTGATAGACCACTTTGGCAAGCCTCTCCAGGTCAGCATCTGCAGTATGAGACTTCTGATTTCTGGTAACATGTAATAATAAAACCGTTCTAGTTGACAATGTCGTTCCCAAAGACAAAAACTAATTACCTCAGATGTAATATTGAATTTTCTAACTTTTCAATCACTGGTGTGAAGTAAGCACTCCATATATTCAATATTCTTATACTTCCACCGTCCTTAACTTCACTTTTGTTATTAGTGATTGTTTTGTCGAGAGATTAGCTGAGAATTTAACATTTTCGACGGTCGCATTGCTGTGAAACAGACTTTTTAATTAATTTTGTATCTTATAGTGATTGAAATTCAAGAATCTCATTTTCTACAGTATCAATATGCATCTGATTTCTCACTAACGCGTAATTATATTCACAATGACAACAATAAAATCCATTCAATTTTCTGACAATTTCAAGTGGAAGAAATATACTTACTTAATTTCAAACATTTTTACTATTTTTGAATGTTTTCGTTTGATTAATGAATCAGTAGGTTGCAGAATTGCTTCTCTGATATTCGCTTTCCGTTTTCTGCTTTGACGAAAGTTCGGTGAAATATCGGTTTATATCCAGAGCACTGTCAGGTATATATATATCAATGTATTCATGAGCATCAGTATTGAGACACAAAATCACGCGCCAAGAAGAATTTAACATCAATACCTTCGACAGGTAGAAATCAAATAAATATCCGCCTGAAAGAATCCATCATCTTAGGACAGCCCGGCCCGGAAAAAAATTAGTTCGAAAAAATGCACTTTATTTCCGCCAACAGCATCGTGTAAAGCAGATCATGAGTATTTGAAAAAATATAGAATGCCAAATAATCTAACGAGCTAATCAAAAGTTATGGATACTTTTGATTTTTTATCAATTTTTTAGCATTTTTATAAAAAAATTTGATTCAAGTCCCTGAAATCAAAATGCAATCTAATTTTATTCATACTAGCTTGTTAAGTACTCTAAGTAGAAAACAAAAGTTTATTGAGAATTTAGAGAGAGCAATAGAAGCCTTGTGAAGCTTTCAAATATTTTTTTTCATTTCTATGAGACCTTTGTCTCGGCTTTTTTTTTGTCATCTTGGATGGGTGGAGGAGGTTGGCACGGACGTTTTTGATGTGTAATCAATAGGGTAACCGAAACATTTATGATTTAATTGATAAAAACAATTATTTTACAGTACTGAATTAAAATTCAATGTGTTTTGAATACGCACATGTAAAAACGTCAAGTCCAAAAAGGCAAAAAAAGCTTTTTACTTGTAAGTTAAAAAAGCAAATATTATGTTCCATCTCCACACTTTTTATCTACATACAAATTTGGTTTCCAATCGTAAATGTTGTCATCACTTTGTAGAAGAAAACAAAAAAATGAAATAAGAATAAAATAATGATGAAACTTCACTTTAAACTTAAAAAAGAAATTCAAAATCTTCACTTAAAAAACAATAACTTCTCCATAAATATTTAACTTTGAGAATGATGCATTCACAGAGCAGATGCTGACTGACCTATCTGGTATCAGTTTCGCATACTGTAGGCCTACATTTTGAGGCACTTGGAAATTGTTGAACACTTTGCAGAAACATATGAGTAATATTCGAAAGATCGTTTCTAGGTCTCTGAACGCCATCAATCTTGAACTCAATTTACAGAACTTCTAACTGAAGAACAATACTGTATGTAAGTTTGCCGTGACAAGCAATTTGCCAATAGTTTGCCGTGACAAGTTGTAGTTGCAGTCAAATCTTCCTACAAGGCGCTATCATTTACTACAGAGTTGGAATTGCGCAGAATGTTGCTATCATTTCTGTGTATCGTGTCCAAAAGCTCAACACAATACTTCGCAACATAATGACGAAGATTTAACTTAGAGTCATCAACTTTATACATTCAAATACTAAATAGCAAAAATTCAACCATGAATACACATGGACAGCAAGCAGATTGTACAGCGCACGTAATGTGATGTATCCTACATATCGCAGATGTATTGGTTAACAACGGGCCGACTGGGTCTAAAAGAGCAGAGCGGGCCTAAACAACAACTGGTCCCTCTTACAACTGATTACGAGCAAGTCACTGGGAAAGGTCATTATTGCTATCTTGAACATCTCTTGAACATCTTGCTATCTTCTCGCACCTTTCTTGAATTTCCCTTCCACCAAAAAATAAGAAAGTCAGCATATCTACAAAAGTTTATTCAAAAAACAATAAATATCCCTTGAATGTCCACACTCCAATATCATTCTTCTCAATGTCCACATTGTTCCTCACAGTAGAATTGAATCTTCATTAGGAACTTTGATTTTGTCATAGCATTGCAATGATTCGCGCAATCGTTAAGTTTGTTTCCAGTTACCTTGGGGGCTGATAATTGACCTCCGATGCATTTCATCATACATTGTTGACCAAACTCCGCTTGCCTGTTCATTTGCTTGTCTGCACATGCTTTCACGCATGCCTTGTCATGTGCTGATACTGTAGCGGTGAGGCAGACAGCAATAAGAGCGATGACTGCAATTCCTGAAATGCAATGGATAGGAATTAAAAATTGATTTTTTGACTCACTTAAAAATAGCGATTGTCACAAATTCAGAAGAAATCTTATAATTTGCAATATCAGTACCGAAATTGTTCAAATAATATTCATTGATTCCACAGACAACCGTCAATTCGTTGGCATTCACTGCAACATGGTGCTTCTATCTATCCATTTGTAGGACTTTTTCTGCCGATTATCAAAATTGATATCAATAACTCCAACGGTTGATGCTGCTTGATATCAACTGATCCAGATACTGATATCAAATTATGCAATACAAGCTGCTTTGTTGTCTGGTGTCGGTTGATAATATCGTTATAGCTTGCTTTTGAGGTTTATAATGCATGCTATTGTGTAGCTCTCTATGTATACAGGTTAATAATTTCCACAATCAAGTCGTTATATCAAGTCGTCACCATAATTACCTAGATATCATAGTACATAGATTTACCTACTTTGCAACGATATCGGTGACGGTGACTAGGCATAATAGAATTAGAAAAAGCATCTCCGGATTTCGCCTTCAGGTTTGAAGAGCTTTCTAATGGACTTGCAGTCGGTCACTTTGCTTTTGCTGCGGCAATGTCTGTTAGTGCGCTCATTGAGAGAAGACATTTTGTTGAACGATCCCAGCTTTGATAGTGGTCAGTCTACCAGGTGCAGCTATAGTTCTACCGTGAATGATGCTTGCAAAAAGAACGTTTTGACTGCGCAATGTGACGGCCCAACATATATTTTGTAGTGATATAAATCAACATACCACGTCCAAGTCACTATCGGTATTGAGCTAGAGCGTTTCTTTGGATGATAAACAGAACTGTTGCTCTTGTTGCTTCCGTCATTATTACGTTGAGTGTGATCAACCAAAAACATTGCATTCCTTCACAAAATTTCACAAGATATTCAGGCTCTTTTTTTGCTGTAACCTTTCCATTGTTTAGCTATTCTATCATAATCCGTCATAAACATCATTTTGGTTGTGTTAAAATACATTAACCGTCTGCAATGTCGATCAGAATTTTGTGAAAATTAGACAATGCGTTATGTCGAGACGACCATTCACTATTCCAAAATATATCAAGGTCCAAAAATCATGCCATTTAAAAGGGCATCAAAATAGAAATCTTGTCGAAATAGCCTATTGACCTTCCACCTCAAATGCGAGATGCTGACATGTAATATTTTGCAGATAACTGCGTTTGATGCAACGCATAATAGGAATAGGCTTACAAAATTAAGCTATTCAGTACATGCGCATTCAATTAGGCTACCATTTGCTTTTGTTAATTTTCCATGAGATAAATAAAATCTTTCATTTTTTTGTCCACCGACCGACTATTATTATCATGCAGCCTGCAAACTGACACATCCTTATCAAGGTGCTACTAGAAATTGAATGCTTTCTATCTCTAGAAATTTGAATCTCAATAATCCTGTAAAATTTACCATAGCATGGTGACCTTTCATGTTTCATAATGGAAAAATGTTGATAAAAAACTTTTGAAATGACAAGATACAGACTTCAAGATATCCGTGTTTAGAGGTAATTATGAGAGATATCCGTATACAGAGGTAATTATGGAAATTATTAACCTCTTCTGAAACATATCTATAGCATGCATTATAACAGATAATGGATGATTTATTTCGGTCATATAGAACTTATTAACCTAAGGCCTAGCGGCCTTCGGTTAATAAGTTCTATAATGGCCTCAAAATCATCTATTATCTATTACATAATGCTTTTTCTTCACTAGCTATGGTAGATATAAACCTCGCCTACGGCTTGGTTTATGTCACGACATAGCTAATAGCTAGTCAGTAAAAAGCAGTATATACCTCAAAAGCTAGCTATAACTATATATTACATAGTCCTTTTTCAATACAACTTTAATAGCACTTTAATAGCAACTTTAATTTTACAACAATAAATAGCAAAATAGCAATACAGCAGCAAGTACAGCATGCCTTGATAGCATGTAAAAGGAGATTAGGTTGGGCAAACTTCGATCCGAATGAGAAACGTGCTAGTTCTATTGAAGTCAAAAGCGTTGTTGACAGCTAAGGACAATGTCCGTTTTTATCTACGTTAGTAAGATTTAGAAACCCACTGTGTTGATGGCCATTTAAATTGCAACATTAAGCATCGATTTATGTCAATTTTGCTAGATCCTCAGAAAAATCTCTGCTGAAATATACAGAAATGTATATTCTTCTCCAAGGCTGGTGCATTACAAACTACTTTATCATCTTTTTCTGTGAAGCAAGGTAGAATTTTCACAAAGTGCGCTGACCAGGTACGGTTCCTATTAGGGCTGTGCGCTAGCCTGCAGTCTTTTTCGTTCTAAGCTGATAGTTAATAAAGACTTCAAGATCTGGAAGGTAGATTCTGCTATAAATGTTCAGAATTCAATGCAAATTGCATAAGGTATTAAGAAAATAATAATAATAATAATAATAACCTCACACCGACCATCATTGTGTGAAGTCGTGACTAAAAAAATGATAATAATATGCGTTTATTTCAGGTAAATGAAAATCACAAATACAAGTAGCAATCACAAATCACATTTTAAAAGTCACATGAACTCAATATTCGAGCCCATAGAGCGAAAAGTATTGCAGAAGTTGCAAGTCACAAACTTGAGTTAAAAATACGACATGCATATGTTAAAAATGAACGAGAGCGTCTGACCGTCAGACAAAATGACATTCGGAAATGGCCCGAATGTGGTAAACGGGGAGGAAGAAGGGAGTTCAAGGGATGCGGTGAGATCATGCATTTGTTTAGAAATTTTAGAACAAGACAGTTCCGTCTCTCGTGAAAGTTTGGTATGATTTTACAAGAACATGTGTCATCACAAATGATGCGATGGGCTCTCTTGATCACTCTCTCAATCTTCGTACAAGAAAAACATGAAATTTCACCAAATACTGGAATAGCATACAGGATAGACATAATAATTCCATTGAAGATTTTTATGAGCTCTTGCTTGGTTACAAACGGTTTCACAAACCTCAAAATATGAAGTCGTCTGCTTGCGGTTCGAGTAACACGGTTGAAATGAGCATCCCAGGACAGATTGTCAGTAAGAGTCACACCTAGGATAACACATGCTTTGGACAGACTGATTTGGGCGTATGGCAAGGGCAGTTGATAGGAAACATTCGGCTTTTTGATAACCAGTTGACAACACTTTGACAGGTTCAAACTCATATTGTGGCTTCTAGTCCATTCAGTCACAATGCTCAAAAATGACGGTGGTGCGTGGTCGCGTTCACAGGATTCAACTGAGGTAATGTCATCAGCGACCAATAGATAGGGATGACATAAATGAACCAAACAGAAACGGACCCAACACTGATCCCTGAGGTTTTCAACGAGATTATTAGACTTCTATTAAAAATATTTTGCCAATACTTGCAAAAAAAACTCATCATATCTTACCGCAACCAGAAAATTGCATTGACTGAATTACGAAGTCAGTGGCGGACGAAACGGCCGCGTTCTAACTGTTTATTCTAAAAAGCATGTACAGGTGCAGCATACAGCAAAGGAAGGTTATCATTGATTCCGTTTTAAAAATCATAAATAATACAATAACTGAAAACATCAGAAAATATAACGAATCGAAGCAATGTCACCCCAATCTACAAATGTCGATCCAGCTGTGTCAGGATCTAGACATTACTCTGTCTCAGGCAGCAGCTGCAATGATACAATGTTACCAGATAGTAAGAGAGAATCTTTCTGACAGAACGCTGGATATACATTGTATCTTGATATTCCTATGATATATTCACTAGGAAATTTCGAAATTCTTCAGTCGCGAGGAATGAGATTTTGCGGCCCAAAACTGATTTCTTACAAACTTGAATAATCTATTTTCGCCACTTTTTCACATTTTTTTCTCTTCATCAGGAAATGCATCAGTAATTCAGCAATATAGCCTTGATTTTCTAAATGTTTCAATTCCATGACTTAGAAATTTAAGGCTTAAAATGCATTGAATTGACAAATATAATTGAATAATGTTCTCCCTAGTTGGATAAATCACATTGTGCGCCTAAAGATCATTCTTCTACATGTGTTGCAACTTAGGCTTGTAGACAGAATTTTGATATAGATCTACATTGAAATGCCAATTTGATCAAATTTCGACCGTCTCGGTGCACCGGGCCAGAAACCGGTTCTCACAAAAGAACCGGTGCACCGCGCATAGCCCTAGTTCCTAGCATTGAAATTTCCTCCGCACCACAGTGCGGGAACTACCACAAAGTTGTGCAGGGTCGTACCTGAATATCATTTCAAATATCATTCTGCAGTCCATATCTTGACCACTACAAAATTGCACGTCTGTCGGGTCAGTTCACTTGCACCCCATATAGCTCACATTTCCAAAGGAGAAATTTTGAAAACTACACTGCAAATTGTAGGGCACTAACTTAGGCACCAAGCCGAAATTTCGTGCCAGTTAGCGCCTACCTAGTGCCTTTCTAGTGCCGCGATGCACCAGTAGGCGCCACTGGTAACTAGTAGGCACCAAAGCAAATATCTGTTTATAGAATGAAATCGAAGGAAAAATCACTGGGCACGAACTCAGCACTAGGAACTTCGTGCCTACTCGTGCCTTGCGTTGGTTAGAATTGGTGCCTAATTCAAGAGAAATTTCGTGCCCTAGAGTTTACAATGTAGAATAATTTTAGAGAGTGATTGACTGCAGGCTAAAGTCGCACAGGTGTTTCTTCAATGTAATTTGCATAAAAAGCAGCTACACCGGTCACGCACACATGCATCTTTCAAAGCAAGTGCATACGGACATCTTTTCCGGAGAGAAAATGACAAATATTTGCTGGAATTTCTATTTTTTTAAATGTTGTGAAGTCATTGTGCACTGAGTGTCAAGCGAGTCAAAGAGGAGAGATTCTGAATAAGAACGATCACTCATATGAAAAAGCATGATTTCTGTAAAGTTTTTTTTTACTATTTTACCCTATTTTACTTTAATCTACTTTCAACACCTCAATAAAATCGTGTTTTTATCCCACATGCAACAATCTCTCCATTGACTTGCAATCAATTTCAAGCAGTCAAGCAATTTCAGGAAATCACTAAGTTCTGACTTCAGGGACCTCTTCCTCCACATAACAACTAATTACTGGCTTAGAAACCCAAAATTTTGCTCTATCTGATTAGATCATGGCATGATCACTGATATACAGTTAAAAACTATAACTTCTTTAATTATTTATGTTTTTAATCTTTTTAATAACATGATCAAATCAGAAAAAATCATTGAAACTTTACAATAAATCCGCAACGACACGGCAGAGATGTCAATATAAATCAAAGTATCAAAATATGCTCGTGATGCAAATGATAAACCAGAATATAGGGAAAGTTGACAGATTCTGGAGATCTTGACTTGAAGCATCCTTTTTACCTATTTTTGCTTTTTATATAAATAGAAATTACATATCTTCTATGATGTTGTTCACATATCCTGTTATTTACTCTTGCACCCATTTCATTTTCTTGGTTTTCAGTACTACAACTAATTGTATGGCTGTATAATCTTTCTTAGTATTTTTCTGATTCAATTTTTCTAACAACACAAACATCGCTATAGTACATAATTTCATATTTGTGTGTGTTTGGTGTGCAAAATAGCGATAATTTGAATTGTTCAGAAAATCATTTCAGCTTTCACTTCTTTAAGAAGCTTTTTCGGATGAAGAACTGTTAAGTTATTGCTTCAATTCAAATCACAATTAATGCATGGCTAAAAGTGAGGAATTTCTAAATAGACTTGTAGTTAACTGAATCAGTTTCATGTGACATTTTTCATGACGAAAAGTTTGGGAATTGATTTTTGAGAGCAACAGCTGGTTTGTTGATATCAAATTAATTTCGAATATTGCGTATACGCAATAATCTATAGATTAGCAAGAATTGTTATTCAAAAAGGTAGTCGAAAAGCGTAGTTCGGGAACAATGACTGATTCATGGCATAGGATATTTCGTGTTTTGTAAACTGCATGTGGCTGAAGTAGCTTACATTGGAAAACAAACCTGTTATGTAATTCTTTCAAAATGATCTTTTCTCAGACTTAGCATAAGGCTATCTCAACACGTGTCACGAAAGTATTAAGTTTCACCGACGGCAAATGACTGCAGGTCTTGATGAAATTGAACATACCTCTGGCATTCTAAGCCAATGCTCTACCAACGGAGCTATGGGCGAGCGACATGTAGATATTGGTCCTCAAATGAAGAATCCGAGTAATCCAATTATATGAATTCATAATCCAAGAAGAACGCATTGTGAACCGTTAAGTCTAGCTACTAATATCAAGAAGCCAGCATTGTACTTTGAAGCAGAGACATGCAGCAAAGTTCATTGATAGTTGCAGTGATAGATTCACAGAAGCTGATAGAAGTGATAGAAGCTGCAGGCCACAAAACTCATCGGATCCGCGACAAGTGAAGATTCCGTCAATATCGTCTTGGCTTTACAAGTAAGATAGCATTGGGACTGTTAACTTTTTTTAAATGATTTGTTTAAACAGAAACTACGGGTAAAGTTGAAAGTATCAAGGCTAAAGAGTAGAAAATCATTAAATGTCGGATGTCAAAAATAACTATTGATTTTTTTTGAATTGCCGCTGAAAGAAATGATAAAAATCGAGCATGTAGCTAGAAGTTATCAATTTATCAATCTAAACGTCATAGCAGTCCAGTATTCAGCCACCGCCAATTATCCCTACCTTAATCATTCAATGATTATTTGTCATAACAGAACGCGCTCACCACTTACATGTAGATCCACTTAGATCACTGTCAAGCGAGTTTCAATGATCTATCAAAAGATAATATCAGGCTGATGAGAATTCCTGTTATGTCAAACTTACACTTTTATCACACCAACGAGGCTACGTACTAAGTATTTCATTATTGGACTAAAATGCAGATATGTGAGCGTGTACCATCGTAGTGCCTACTTGAATGTATACGTTCATTAAATCTTAATATATGTAAACAGCATGAGATGTGTTCCGGCCTGTTGGGCCTCATCAGTCGTGGTTGGGTTCGAACCAGCGACGTTGGAGCTACGTGACATGTAAGCATACCCTCTAACCACACGGCCACCGGACCATCTGCTGACAGCGTGAATTAGCTAGTAAGGCAATGCTCTAACACACAGAATTCTATGTGAGCTAAATATACCGAAAACCCATGGCTACACTGTACAATATTCTAATTACCCATATGATCTGGTAACAAAAGATTCTAAAGAGGTTCGAGCCGTCAATGATCGCAAAACCGCAGCTGCAAGTGCCAAACCTTAATTGGTTCAGCGTGATGGCACTTTTGAAAAAATATAGAGAAGTCTCTGGCTGCCACCCAATCATTTCCAAAAGTGAAAATTCAGCGCTAATCCTACTTCAGCGCCGCAAAATTCACTAAAAATAGTTTAATATAATTGAAAATGGTTCCTTAGAATCAGATTATTCTGAGGCTATTAAAAGATCATTAAAAACAATAAAGCGACGTTTCCAAATAATATCTCCATTACATTAATGATGACTAATCAGAGATTTTTGTCATGAAGGTGGATTGGACGAAGGGTACGCATCAAGTGGTCCTCACCATCCCCTGGTTTATATTCTCTTTCAGTTACTGGTCTGCTGCACATGGTCACACAGACAGATACTATTTTTTAATAAAGAGGAAATACAGGAAATACTTTCGTCAATGTCTTATCCTTTTGAGAGACAATAGTCTCACAAAATTTTCTGTTTTCTGTGACAATTAGTTGAGACGTGATTGTAGAAACTTAAAGTCATAGGACTCAATAGCGAATGTCCATCAACTGTCTAGAAAGGCAGAGCACTTCTGCTATAATTGTGTAGAGAATGGAAAGAAAACAACTTTTCTCGATACAATTTTATATGGAGTTGGTCGGTGACTTTTTATTTCGAAATCAGTCTTTTAGAAACTTGGCAGGTCGATCCTTGAAGGCTAAGTTTCACATTATGATTCACGGGTATGGCTTTCTCTGACTTAATGCTTGTCAAAAATTTGCAAAAGTTCTGTTCTAACGACGTTTTTGTAACTATGTCTTAGGATAATCTGAATGATTTTTCTGTGGTCAAGACATCATCAAATTATTCACTTCCCTTCCCTACTCAATATTAGCAATTAATAGCTACCACAAAAATATTCTTTCAAAAGTAAAACTCACCAGAAACTGACATGATGCTATTTGAAGTGCTGATGAGATAGTGAAGAAATTGATGATGCGTTAGCAATTAGTATCTCATTCGTTTTGCTCAATCATTATATATTAAATCTGATTCACTAATTATCTTTCGCTGTTTCCGGTAAGAATTGTTCATTCGAACTGTAATTGTTGAGATTCGAACTACACCAATCAAGAATCTCTAGTCATTTGTAGTGATTCATTACGCTATGTGCATCTGAATGACGCAACTGCACTTCAACAAAATTTGCAGTTGAATAATTTTGATTGATTGAAAGTGCGTCCCAAAGTTTGAACCTTTGAAGGTTTGAAACTGAGAAGTACGTACATCATCAAATAAGAACATATGAGAATCTAACTCAACACAAGGACTATAAAGTATAATCCGCAGGCGTCAACAAAGTTGAATGGGGCGAGCTCTTTGCGTTTTATCCGTTCGGACAATGTGTGGTTCTGAAATCTGCTCAGCGATGAGGATTTAATGTGACTTGCTTGAAAAGAGAATTTACAAAAGTTCAACATTTCCTTCAATTTACTGCAGGGCCTATTTCACGAGAAGTTGGAGTCCGTGAGCATTCGATTCTATCAGTATTTAGTTGCATAATATACTTTGCATGAACGGAACGTATGTGGATTTCCTTTCACTCATAGGCACTTTAGGATGCTAGAATATGTTCTCTCATAATGCAACATCCTATTCACGTTTCTGTAGTTTGATATCTATCGCATGCTGCATTAGGTTTACAAGAAAATAGCTTGCGAAATGACTATAGGTTTGTGCGCTATGTGGGTTGACCACCAACCCAATAGTAAATAACATCGATTTAGTGAGAGGGCCTTTTTCGAAACCAAGACTATTTAAGAATCAATTGTTTATTCGGGATGAAACTTGTGTGGAAATCGTCTGAACATGCACTGCCACCAAGAGATTCTGCGACCTAGATTACAATCGCGCTTTTTTGACTGCAAAAGTACATGAAGTAGATGCACTTTGAAGTACACCCTCACGAACATTTTTCATAATAACTCATGAAATTTAATGTGGATTCATGAGATTTTTATGAGACCCCATGAGGTTGTGATGAGTCTCATGATATTCTCATAATATCACAATATATGATATTATTATAAATGGGTCATTCCATGCCACTTCAACCAAACCGTGTGGCTGACTTTCTCGAAATCCGATGAAGCTCACATATTATCTTATACTGGGTATAACTACATGATTCCTGAAATATTTCCGCTCAATTATACCTTAAAAGTACATTTAAATACCCTTTTAAGTTGAGATAAATCGCCAATTTTGACAAATTTAAGAAAAACCAAGTAAATTTCCAAAGTCTGTTGTTCTGGTCTCATTGCGAAACAGATGTTCAAATTTTGACCGACGATCATTCAAGATCTATATTATATGTATGATCTATCGGAGTTTTCAAATAGTATAGAGAATTTTTTTACATGACCTTGAGTATTCAAAATATTTTGAACAAAAATCAAAAAAATGCATTTCTTTGAAAAATTATAGAAAATTATAGAACATTCTATAATTTAATCGGCTGCACATATCAACTATCCTGTCCTTAGACATGCGTAGAAAAATTGTTTGAAAAATCCATGTAGCATAGATATGCCATTTTTACCTTGTTAAAGTTGGCTTAGTTTTGAAATTTGCACATCTTTGACCAATTCCTGCCAATTTCTCTTCAACCAAAATTTGATTTTTATGATTGATCAGTAGCAACTGGGAATCAATAATAAGTATGTAAAAAATCATAACCCGTTTCTGATTAGAAGATGAGTAATTTTGAATTTTAAATGTACTTTAAATATTTTGCTACTTAATAATGGTAATAAGTAGTGTTGAACTACTGTATTAGCATTACAAGGTTTTCTACAGATTTTAGGTGAAATTATTTAAACTAGTATTGACTAGTTCTTCTTGTGATAAAACTACCGCATTATGGCAAGTAAACATTTCTATTCAGAACATACACAAGGCTAAAACATCGAATTGACATAACTTCTAATACACGTCTATATACAGCAATAGAAACACAACGAAAATATACAGCTAGTGGATAATGAAATGAGTACTCTCCAAAATCAATTCTATGTAGAATAAAATTTGATATCTATAGGCCTACACATACTTTTAGGAGTTATATTGGAGAAGAGCGACTGGGGCAGGTGAAAGTAATGGTGGCAGACTCAATTTTTTCTTGCGCAATTTTATGTTCAATTATTCTTGATTAATGATTATTGAAGAGATTCTTGATTTGATCAGTAAAAATTTTATGCTGTCGAGGAATTGTTATATCATTATGCAATGACCAATTTCAAGCCTGCCAAAGTTCCCTTACTGCAAAAGTAGGTCCATTGTTCTGCATTAAACTATTTTCTATATTCCTCTTGAATTAACCAAGAGGGGCTCCTGGATTTTTCTAACAATGTCCATCAGAGGGTATTGATGAATGTCCGGGGAATCGGGATACCGGAAGCACTGAGGGCCTGCTTTCGATGAAGTTTTAATTGTCGCAATATTGCCTTCACTTTTCAAAATTTGGCATGGAAATTCTTCACCAAAGTAGGAGACAATTACCCAGTCGTTTGGTTCACAATTGACAACTTCGTCGAAATCTTGCTGTACAATGTCACTAAAAAATTAAAAAAGAATGCGTATATAGGCGTTATTAGATTGGAACAAGATTTTTGAGCATGACATACCGGTAATCTCCATTCATTTGCAAATTAGATAACGTGAAATAAATAATACCATATGCGGTGTACTAAGACGGTAATTTCAATATATGCATGTCAACTGCGTAATTACTCACCTTTCATTACCTTTGGATAAATTGTACACGGTTCCTGTCTTGTCTGAACTTAATCGAAATGCTTTGACAGATGTTTCTGACCTCATCTTTCACCTCATCGGGTATCTTGGATACCTGGTTCTTTTCGATACTGTCCGGTATACCGAGAATGCCCTTTTCTTGAAGCAGTTCTTTTGATTTTCTTGCTACATATTGTGTAACACCAAAGATGTTCATTATATCCTGGCGTGTGTAATAATCCGGAACGAGTGTTAACAACTTCCTCAGCTTTTGAAGTGATTTTATATTGAAGTTGTTGTCCTGACAATCTGCGTTTTCGAATTGGCGAAACTTCACATGTATCGAGCACTTGATTAATTCTGAATAGATTTTCATCTACAACATTTCCGGGTGTGTAAGACTCATACTGATTTCCAGTACTACCGTTACTGCTTCCTGATTCACTAGTTTTCAAAGCCTTCAAACAATTGTAGCATATTTTCTTGCCCGGTATCAATTGCTAAAATTGTTCGTGGTGTGCCATAGTAATAGTTGTTAAATTGGTCCTGACTGATTTCCGATGTTTTCTCAGTATGTTTCAACAATTAACTATACGTGAAGAGTAGTAAGTATCATATTGCATCATATGGTGATCACATATGGTCGCTAGGTATTCTTTCTCAATGCCAGTCCCCAAAGAAATTATTTCTTTCAAATTATCCTGTAATAGTTCAATTGAAGACACAGAGGTGTATGTCGTTTCATTGCATTTCAGCGATAAATGCTCACCGATTGAACACATTTCATCTACAATGAGACAGTAGCAACTAATAATTTATAATATTTAGTAGAGAATACTTTAATTCATTTTTACACTTGTCAACTGAACGGCTGTCTACATAGATGTACATACATACACTATTTATTATGCTGATACTCGCAATAATTGTAATTCTATAAAGAGACTATAACGTTAAGATTTGATTAAAGTTTTACTTAATTGCATTTTTGTGATCCAATTGTACTAATGTACCAAAACTCAAAAACTAATAATTTTTAAGATAGAAAGTCGAGTGTGTATACTAAGGCAAAATTTGAAAGCGCGACAGTTGATATTAGTGCAATATGAGGGTATAGCTTAAATCATAACATTAAGAGTATGTGAATATATCATAGTATTAGTTCAGGGTATAAGATTTCTACTTAGAGAAAAAATTACTACAGACAGGCCATATTCGACATATCGGCCTAAAAGCTCCCGGTGAAAATTTGCGTGTCACAGCCTTGAATTAAAGACGGCCTTCCTTAAATCTACCCTCGTAGAAAAAAACCATTTTTTTAATCGCACCATGATTGTTGTCACAAAAACGCGATATGCTTGAAATACTCGTATCTTCAAGTTTACGAGAATGTAATCAATTGATACGAATGATGAAATTTGCTTATTTCAATCACAAGAAATTTAACAATGAATTACTCAAAATTTATATTGATACATTGATATGAATAAAGATAAACTGATTAAAATCTTTTACTATACGTGTTGAAAGCGGCATCTTACATGAGAATTCTTATTCATATGAAATTCTTGAACAATAGTACTGCTAAGATCACTTACAGGTTACAGCATTTGAAATCCTCCGCCCGGCTCGTAGGATCAAAGAAGAACGAATGATTGATGGAAACACCGCGTGAAGTAAAAGTGGGATAGTTGTGCAATCCATTCACTGTATAGTGTTGATATCATCCCACTCCCATTAAATGAGTCATATGTGACGAATAGTGATGCGCAGTTTAAATAAAAAAAAGGAAAAGAGAAATCACGTAATCCAAAACACGATCGATTCGCTGGTGGACCTTGCATTGATGTAGGAGTTAAACATAGTAGCGGACTTCCCTAAATTTTTTGCTGCTGCGTTGAAGCCTGGAACTTCCGACCGTCCAAGCGAAACGGGGGATAGGATGTCACACACCCAGCCTACAAATCATCACATTATCTGATAATTCTCTAAAATAAAACCTCTCCCAATACACCTGGGATGTCACTTGAAAGTGTGACATCACACAGAAGGGGATAACGCTACCCATCGTCCGAAAATTAACTTGTTCATTGATAGTGCTTGGTCGTTATGTAATTTAAACAACAATAGCCAAAATCATTAAGTTTCAGAACGGGAACTTAACTTAACATCATTTTGCTCTACTCAATAGAGACCAAAAATAAATTGGGCACGGTTCATAAATTCATGAAAATCTTTATGATGCACATAGCTTACATGTATCTATATATGTGTGCTTGAACGGGAAACTTAATAAAGTGTAAATACTTAATATCAATTAAGTAATTCAATACTAGTTACGCGGTCGTTTTATCACAAGAAGTGCTAGTCAATACTAGTTTAAATTTTTACTCATCTTCTAATCAGAAACGGGTTATGATTTTTTACATACTTATTATTGATTCCCAATTGGCAGGAATTGGTCAAAGATGTGCAAATTTCAAAACTAAGCCAACTTTAACAAGGTAAAAATGGCATATCTATGCTACATGGATTTTTCAAACAATTTTTCTACGCATGTCTAAGGACAGGATAGTTGATATGTGCAGCCGATTAAATTATAGAATGTTCTATAATTTTCTATAATTTTTCAAAGAAATGCATTTTTTTGATTTTTGTTCAAAATATTTTGAATACTCAAGGTCATGTAAAAAAATTCTCTATACTATTTGAAAAGTCCGATAGATCATACATATAATATAGATCTTAATGAAAAAGGAATAATGATATACTTTATTGCATGAAGCAAAAGGCTACAATGGTTCCGGAGAACGCTTACTATGAGCCTAATTAACAAAAACATCTAATTATAAACTTTGCAAGGCGGTGAAAAGTCAAAAGAAGCAATATTAGATTTGAAGTCACGGAGAGAAGGAGAATTAGTGACATTCTCAGGCAGAGAATTCCACACTCAGATTATACGATGGGTAAAGAAATGTTTGCGTATGTTGCAGTTGTGACGATCAGTGGGAAGCAATCTTTTTGAATGGCCGCGTGTTCTCATGGGTTCAGATTTCAAGACAAAAAAGTCTTCGTAAGGAATATCCACCAATCCAGTCAGTAATTTGCATACAAAAACTAAGTCAAAATAAATCCTTCTTTTTTCCGGGGAAATGAGATTTAACGAAACGAGACGTGAGGAATAACTATCACAATTAAGGCAAGCACGGCGACAAACAACTTTGGTGATAAAACGTTGCACTTTTTCAACCTGCTTTATGTCCTTTATTAGTTGAGGATTCCATACTTGAGTGCAATACTCCACAATTGGTCGCACGAAGGAACAGTAGGCCTTGGTTAGAATCTCGGGGTCGTTTGAGGAAAATGACTTTAACAAAAGATAAGCACGTGATAAACCTTTAGAAGAAATGAGATGACAATGAGAGGAAAAGGAAAGATCAGCAGAAAATTGAATGCCGAGATCGCGAACTTCAAACGAACGATTAAGTGGAACATCATTGATAAAGTACGACTGATCAGCACCATTGTCTCTGTATGTGATAACTTTGGATTTTTCTGATGAAGGATTGAGTTGCCAAGTATGTGACCAGTTAGAGATATTGAAAAGCGTTTGAGCTAGGTCAGTGAAATTTCCATCGGGGCTTGATTGATATGCTTTGACATCGTCAGCAAAAAGACGAATAACACAGTCATCCACGGTCACAGTCGTGATGTCATCGACGTAAATCAGAAAAAGCCAAGGGCCGATTACTGACCCTTGGGGAATGCCACTTACAACTGGGAGAGAGTCAGATAGAGATCCAGAAATTAGAACCCTCTGAGTACGACCGATTACAAATTCACCAATCCAAGTAAGAATCTTGAATGATCGTCGGTCAAAATTTGAACATCTGTTTCGCAATGAGACCAGAACAACAGACTTTGGAAATTTACTTGGTTTTTCTTAAATTTGTCAAAATTGGCGATTTATCTCAACTTAAAAGGGTATTTAAATGTACTTTAAGGTATAATTGAGCGGAAATATTTCAGGAATCATGTAGTTATACCCAGTATAAGATAATATGTGAGCTTCATCGGATTTCGAGAAAGTCAGCCACACGGTTTGGTTGAAGTGGCATGGAATGACCCATTTATAATAATATCATATATTGTGATATTATGAGAATATCATGAGACTCATCACAACCTCATGGGCTCTCATAAAAATCTCATGAATCCACATTAAATTTCATGAGTTATCATGAAAAATGTTCGTGAGGGTGTACTTCAAAGCGCATCTACTTTATGTACTTTTGCAGTCAAGAAAGCGCGATTGTAATCTTCGTCGCAGAACCTCTTGCTGGCAGTGCATGTTCAGACGATTTCCACACAAGTTTCATCCCGAATAAACAATTGATTCTTAAATAGTCTTGGTTTCGAAAAAGGCCCTCTCACTAAATCGATGTTATTTACTATTGAGTTGGTGGTCAACACATAGCGCACAAACCTATAGTCATTTCGCAAGCTATTTTCTTGTAAACTTAATGCAGCATGCGATAGATATCAAACTACAGAAACGTGAACTCATGATGTTTTGATGAGAATATAATGAGTGGTAATGAGAAAATTCATGAGGATGATATCTCATCATGATGCGTTCATAGGAAAATCATGAGCATTCTTGACGTTTTGTGAAAGTAAGTTTATAAGTAGTAAGGCATGCATGCTAGCCGCGAAAGGGAAGATTCATGAGAAAGCTTAATCAATCTTTATAGAAGTCACCAAGTTTATTTTATGAAGGATAAAAAGCGATAATATGCAACATCCTTCTCGAAATGTATAATTTGACTTTGCAATTAGATGTTGAAAATAAAGATCACAGTTAAATATCTTATCGTAATAACTACAATGGTTCAGTATTGTGGACATGACGTGGAAATGTTCGGGGGCAACGTAGTGCAGTGGGACTAAAAAGACTCAATCATAATTAATTGCCAGAAAACTAAATTCAGGAGTACGAAAGAGCAACTTCAAATTTATTAATGAGAATTTCATGAGAAACTCATGAAATTTGATGAGATAATTTATACGATTAATTATTCAATAGGCTCCTATAGCAGTTCAACTTTAGTTATGGCGAGCATTGATCAAAAGTAAAAGTGTGATGGCAGAGGACTAACCAGTCCAGGAGTTATCTATGGATATAGATATCTATGGAAAATATCTATGGATATCTATGGTCGGGAAATATCTATGGATTGTGAAACACTTGGCAATTTTCGTACATTTCCATTTGCAGAAAAGAAACTATTTATCAGAAGGCCATGAAATTTGAAACATGATTGAGTTCAGAACATCAACTTCGATATTAAAGTTGAAGTGAGTCAAATGAATCAGTATTTGATGTCTGAGAGCCTCTCCAAAATGAGTAAAAGGACAAAAATTAAGTCAAAACAATAAAATTTAGTCATTTTGTAGAGGCTCTCAGACATCAAATATTGATTCATGTGACTGACTTCAACTTTTATACTGAAGTTGATGTTCTAAAGTCAATCATGTTTCAAATTTCATGGCAATCTGCAAAAGAAAATGTGCGAAAATTGCCAAGTGTTTCACAATCTATAGATATTTCTTGAATTTTACCATTGACTTCCAATGGGAATCCTTTAACCTTGCCTATAACCGCCCCCGTTGGGAGCTACCATTATCTCCCGTCCTAAACGATTTGTTCATTCAGAGATCCTTCTAGGATTCAATAACTGCCCTGCTGACATAAGGAAACATAATTCCAGAAGCATTGATGTTGGTCAGTGTCATTCATCAATGACATCCTACCAGCCGCACATCTTTTGGAATGGCAATTTGATCTATCGTTTATTATTCAATTTCACTGTTGTTATTTGCATTCACGACATGGTTTAAGATGCTTTGGTGAACAATCGATCCCCGCTACTTGCCTTAATGTCGGCGGTCGCATTGTGACGTGTTATTTATTCATTGATTATTATTGCCTTGACAACAGATGTGTGGTGGTGAGGGTTTGATCCTGCCAATTGACGGAGTCGCGTAAGTGGCTCGTAGTTCAGTTGGTTAGAGCACAGGTCTAGTTAACCGTGGTCGTTGGTTTGAATCCTACCAGCCGCACATCTTTTGCATGGCAATCTGATCTATCGTGTATTTAATCTCATTGTTGTTAATAGTAAATGCATAAAACATGAACGAGTACATGGTTGCTCAATCTCTCGCCATGCACTCAGCAGTCAGGAATAATGAATTCTGTAGACTAAAAATTCTTTCCTCTTTCAATGTGACACAACTATTAACGTCTGAGGCATCAACTGCCATTATTCTATCGAAACATTCCAAAAGTCGAAAATGTCCGGTCAGAACGAGTTTCTGCATGCAGGGAACGAGGCCGAAAATGAGACTTTCACAGAAATTCAGCAAAAATGAAATTTTGTATGCTTTCGCTAATTGGGTTAAAATCACTAAGTTTAGAGTCACAATTTTTGACATGGACGGAATTCTGCTGAGTTGAGGAATAACGCCAGCACGTAGGAGTTATATCAAAGCCAAGGTGCAGCCGCTGCTGAATTAAGTTATAATAAAGCTAAACTTGAGCCAAATGTAGAATTTAAAAAACATAGAGACTAAATTCTTGCTGAACAAACCTTTAGTTGAACCTCATTCCCAAAATTGGAAGCCAGGGAAATCCAAGTTAGCTCGCGTTGAACGGCTGATCTTTGGTCTTGCTAAGTTGCGTTTTAAAAAAGCTTTGAGAAGCTTTGGAATTCCCTAATCAGAGGAGAAGTAACTACTGTGATGAGCTGCAGCTTAATGATGATGTTGCTGAGTAAAATTCTAATTAATACGGTGTAGGGTAAGAGGGGATGGACATATTCTGACATTTTTTCTTTGGGCTATGAACAATGAGAACCAGTCATTGAACATGTAGCAAGAAAATCACCTGAAAATAATTATTGACAATAATGCACTTTTAATTGATAACACAATTTTTGACATCTTTTATTTTGTTTCCAGTGAAGTAAAATATTTTGCAAATGACTTTCACTGCAGTCAAACCAAAGTTTTGGAAAATGATGATTTCTGCGCATAGCTATTCATATTTTCCAGTTCTATTTCGTAATCATATTGGTCATATTGTAGAATTAATTGTAAGCGACATTCGAGGTTCATCCTTATCAACGGGACGACAGCTGAAAGCGTGGACGAATTTACTTTTCTAGGCAGCGTTGTCCCTGATTCCTCGTCCGACATCATAAGAAGGACAGCTTTATCTTCAAAGCATTTGGCCGTCTGCGAAAATCAATCTGGAACGAGCGTCGTGTCAGCCGTACTCTTAAGATAAGACTGTACAAAGCCCTCACAATGCCTATAGCCATCTACGCATGCGAGACATAGGCACTTAAAAGTGAAGAGAAAAGAAAACTGGAGATCTTCGAAATGAGGTGTCTACGTGTCATCTATGGAACCAGCATCCGAGACCGTATTCCGAACGAAACCATCAGCTGGAACCTCCACATGAACACCACCATCGTGGATGTAATTCTGAAGAGAAGGCTCAGCTGGTTTGGCCACTTAGCGAGAAGGCCGTCAGATCACTATGTCTAAAGGGCATTCAGGCAGGACTTCTCCAACCCAAGACCGCGCGGAAGACCAGCGAAAAGATGGAGAGACCAAATACGAACGGACATGGGCCTGCCAATCAGCACCTCAGAACGCCAAGCCCAGAATAGGGGAAGTTGAAGCCGTTGGAGTAGACTGGTGGGAGCAAGGGCGATCGTAGCCTAAGCAAATATGTCAAGTAAGTCAAGACATTCGAGGTTCATGGATTTTGTGGTGTTTGAAATTAATTTTTGAAGTCGGGCTGACATGGACATGCATGATACATCTTTCTTATTTTCATAATGAAGCTATCTGTAGCAATTTTCTAATTCGAATTTGGACCAGATTAAATGTCAAAAAATATGCAAATATTATTATTTGAAATGAAAATCTTTTTTCAACAAAACAAGTTAAGTGAGTAGAAATCGACTCATACGCACAATTTTGTTTAAATTAAGCTTTTAACTGGACTTCAATGAATTTACTTTGCAAAATAATTTCAAAAAAGAAACAATTGATAAGAAAAATATTCATGCAAACTAATTTTGCTACTGAAGCTAGATTTTCAGCTTTCTATGTAGCTAAATCCGTTCAATCTACATGTCCATATCACCCCGATCTTCTTGTCCTACAATTGAGCTGAGGAGTGCATCAAATTATAAGGAATAGATAAGAGGATTTGAATTTGTTTGCTGATCATCACTTTGATTCATTTCACAGACAGATTTACTGTGTTTTATTAACCTGTTGACGAAAATACGGAGAAGTTGCACCAGCAAAGGTGAAAAATCTGCAAAGCCATGCAAGTGCCAATAAATCCGGAAAGTGATCCTTAGTTCAAAGAAAGTGCTACACCCTGCACACACCAAGGTTCACAGCATCACTTCTCTTGAGAACAGAGAACACAACCTCAAAATTGAATATGATTTAATAGAAAGAAAACATGGCCATGCAGACTTTCTCAAAGTTGACTTATATTATCCTCTTCTTCAACTACAAGAAGAATTTAAGTGAAACTGAAAAGCAGACAGCCACAGAAATAGCCATTTTAGGATAAATACATATACTGTTTACGTTGCAAAGCGAAATGGAAAAATACAACCGAAGATTGGCGTGAACTGCGAAAAATTAGTGCAGATCATACATTGGTACTTCCAGCTGCTATATGCTCCTTGAAACAGTCATGAATCAATCTTGATCTTTGGCTACTAGGTGTTTGTCAACCTAGAAAAATTGCGATTATTGTGAAATGGGCAAATGGAAGTATAATGTACGTATGTTTTCGCTGACAGTCGAAAAATTTGAATTTTTACAATACCAAAATATTTAACATGCAATACACAGCACAGTGTATCACCATTTTAAAGATCGAATGATTATATTTCAGTGGGCCTATATGCATGAGTTCATCCCCACCAAAATGCAGTCGCTAGAAAGCAATCGAAAATCTTCTACTTCGCCGATAATCAGACAATCTGGGGCCTATTTCATAAAACTGCTGCCACTGATAAATTGTTAACTTACCAGTGGAATGCTGGTGTTACCAGTGAGGTTAAAGTTCTACTTCAGAAAGGACTGGCAAATCTCGAAATTCGCTGGTAATAACGTTGACAGTGAAAGTCGGATATCTATTGCAATCTTACATGTGACACACACATGTGCAGTGATAAAAGGGAATCGCTTAATTACCAGACGATGTGAGTCATGCAACAACCAGTTACAGTGAGAGTTTAATAGATGTAGCAAGTCGACAAGAAACGCACTGTCTATCAGGATTTATTTACCGAAATACTCAAAAACCGATTCTATAAAAGGAAAGAAAGTATTACCGTTTTTGGTTTCAAGCGGGAAGGTTTACAATTCAAAAGTGAGAGACAGAAAATGTTGGAAGGCGGAAGGGTTGCGATTTATGGAAATATGCATCACTAGTATATCGTTTAATGAAAGTGTAATGCTATTAGTCTACATCAGTGTTTCTCAAAGTGGGCGATATCGCCCCCCAGTGGGCGATAGGGGGGCGATCGATAGAGCAAGGGGAGATTGGGGGGCGATCTGGAGAATAGGGGGCGATTATTGGGCGATTGTTATGTGATACTTTTACAAATATTCAATGTAGTCAACCATGTGACAAAACGATGGCTTCTTGCTAAAACGATATTAATAACTTAGGCATAACTTCTCTAATGAGATATAATTAAATTTACATATTTTCTACTCAACTTCATAACTGTAGTAGTAAGAAGATAATTGATACGCATTTTGCATCCTGAGAGAATATTTAGGGGATATTTTTCAATCGACCAATGACTGTGTAAGACGTCATTGAATTCCTATTGTTCAGATAGACAAGTAACAAGCTGCATAATTTCAGTTTTCATCAGGTTCTAATGACACTAGTTCAGTTGTACTTTCCATGTGTAACCTGCCTCAGTGTGCTCTCTGTCTGACCTGCCTCAGTGTGCTCTCTGTCTGACCTGCCTCAGTGTGCTCTCCGCCTGACCTGCCTCAGTGTGATCTCCGTCTCACCTGCCTCAGTGTGCTCTCTGTCTAACCTGCCTACGTGTGCCCTCCGTCTGACCTGCCTCAGTGTGCTCTCCGTCTGACATGTGTTATTGTGCTCTCCCAGTAGGCTTACCTTCCCTAGTTTCAATTTAGCACACTCAGTATAGCCAGTACCAACTCTCACAATGTCTTCTGAGCCTGCTGTCAAGAAGATAAAACTGACGGAGAACAAGAAAATCCGACAGTATAACGCGAATTACTTAGAATTTGGCTTCATCCCCAGTCCAAGTGATGAAACAAGACCAATGTGCTTAATCTGCGAAAGCACCTTTTCTAATGAAGCGATGAAACCGAGCCGATTCAAGGACCATCTTAGACGGATGCATCCCGGTCACAAAATGACAGACTTCAAAAAGATGAAAGAAAAGGCAGAAAAGCAGAGAATTAAACCATTAGTAGTATATAGTGTGACATCCGGCGCGACGCTTCGCTTCGCTTTGCTTCGCTTCGCTTGCGCCGGATGTCACACTTTTGCGGGGTTTTTTCAAAAAAATCAAAATTTCAAAATTTCAAAAATTTAGGTAGACTTCAAATTTCACGTGGCCGAAGGGGGGAAAATTTAGGTAGTGACAAATTTTCAAAAAAAACAAAATTTCAAAAATTTAGCCGGTCTCAAAATATCACGTAATCTCAAATTTGAGAATTACAATTTTCTCGCTTAAATCATGACCGTTCCAGGACACCGAAAAAATCATAAAAGTTAAGAATCTCAAAATTTGAGAATTACAATTTTCACCCCCAAAATCATGACCGTTCAAGGACAGCGAAAATCATAAAAGTTGAGAATTTCAAATTCATGAATTTTATCCATCTTTCAGGTTTTTAAAATATATCATGTGACTAATAATATTTCTTTAATAGGGGAAGAAACAAAAGTGGAAGAAACAGCAAGAATATATCCTTCAATATCATATGAACGTAGTTCTGCTACCCCCTCCCTTCTGTCTTCTAGGGGTCCCTTAAGAAATTTTTTTATTATAAAATGAGCAACATAAATAAGTTTTTTAAATTATATGGAACGCAAACTACGACAAATTTCGACCTAAAGAAAATCGCAAATGAATTAGGAATAAAGAATTTTCATGTTCTAATGAGAGACGAATTACAATTCCTAAGAAATAAGCCAACAGGAACCTTCAGTTCCCGGAACAAAGTTCCATCAATAACTGTAAATTTCGTAACCAATCTCCATACGTCAGATGAAAAAGGCGTACATTGGTCAGCAGGTATGTCTAATAAAAATGGAGATAATTACTATTTTGACTCATACGGTCTTCCACCTACAAACGAAGTTAAAAAATTACTTGAAAATGGAACTTATAATACATTTCAAATTCAAAAACCGGGAACTACTTACTGTGGTCAATTATGTCTTTATGTTTTATTTAAATTACAAAAAGGAGTATCATTTCTTGATATTATGTTAGAATTGAATAATAAAAATAATAATAATAATAATGATAATTAAAAAGCTAAAGCTCAGTTCGTTGTAATTCATTTTGATAAAAACGGCCTCTGATATCCTCATTATCTAAATCTTTAATTTCATAAGTAAACGGATAACTTTGATTTATTTTAGAAATTTCAAATATCTCTTTCGTCCAGTATCCGACGAAGCCTTTTTCAAATTTATTCTTATATTTAAATATTCTAACTCTATCTCCAATTTTAAATTTCGGCTTAAGTTTCTGCAAATTCGGATTACTCTCATTCAAATTATTATTCTCGAATATTTTTTTTCTTATCAAATCAGGGTCGACAGAAGCTTTCTTTGGAGTTTCTTCAATACCAGAATGAACTTTATTATTGTACTCTTCTACAACTCCTGGTAATATCCTCAACCATTTCTGATTTCCTTGCTGAGTAAACTTTTTGAAAATTTTATTTTTTAACGTCCGATTAAATCTTTCTATCACTACAGCTTTTCCAGCGTTTTCAGTTGAATAAACAATTTCAAATAGTGGCTGAACGTTTCTGTTATAAAATTCCGATCCTTTATCAACAAACAATTTTTTTGGCTTTCTATTACTTTCTTTAAAGATTTCTTCAAACGCATATTTAACTGAAAGACCACTTTTATTTTTTAAAGGCTTTACCCAAGCATATCGTGTATATAAATCTATAACGGTCAATGCGTATTTGTAGTCCCTTTCATTCGGCATATGAATAAGATCAGCACTCCAAATATCATCTTTATTAAATACTTTTACTTTCAATAAATATTTAGGCCTTCTGTATTCTTTATGAATTTCAGACGCGTAGGTTCGAGCGTTGCTCTCAGAGTTATTAGTTCGAGCGTTGCTCTCAGACAGCTTTGCTGACGTTTCATTTAAACCCTGACCGAATAATATTTTAGCTTGTAAAGCTTTCTTAACAAACATTCTTTCAATTCTTTCTCTAAAGGAAGGATTTTGAATACTATCTAATTCTTGAATCATTTTCTTATCAGCTGCATGTCGAGAACTTAGATCATGATTTCGATAAGCTAAATCATGCCTGTAAGCTGCGGCATCTACTCTATTTATTGGTTCTTCACCTGGTTTCGGATTATTATTCTCATCTAGTCTTATATCTAATCGAGTTCCTGGACCAGTATATGAATGACCAGGAAGATGTTTTTCTTTCGAATATTTACTCCAAATAAATCCAGGAAAGTTTTTTAATGTTTTTTGTATATCACCACCGAAGTGGTGTGGAACTTTGTTCTTGTCACCTCCAATATGCTGACAGTTTGAGTTTTTATTTTTGTTTAATAGATAATTCAATAAATCTAAATTAGAAATTTTTAATTTAATTAAATTTTCGGAATTTTTAGAATTCATTTTAAAAGATAAAAAAAATTTAAAAGATAAAATAAAAGTTTTATCGAAAAGAACCAAAGGTTCTGAGGTTATTACCTTATCATACTAGGACTTAGATATATTCCAGAACCATCCTTAGTTTCTTTAATTTCAATTAAATCATCAACATTGTGGAGAATATTTTTAAGAACTCGTTTTCCTTCATCAACTAATTTTAATTTACTAATAAAATTATCTACTACTCCTTCACCCCTAGCAACTTTCTCTAACTCTCTATTATGTCGTTTTTGTTCTTCTAATGCTGCCTTCTCTGATTTATTTTTATTTACTGCTTGGACAATACCAGCTGTCCCACCTGCAACACTTCCTGCTGCAGCTATGCCACCTATTATTAGTGGAATTAATGGGAGAATCCCGCCATTCTTTTCTTCTTGTAATTGAATATTCTCTATCATTGGTTTACTTATGTAATACTTTTTTTTGTTAATCGTAATAGTTTTAGGGGTATTTTTGTCAACAATATTACGTAATTTTAATTCAACAGTTTTATTATTATTACTTTTCGCTTGCGACATTTTTAATAAAAAAATTTTAAGTTATCAAAAATTTTAATCTATTCTATTTATGAAAAAATTTTAAGTTAAGAATTTTTTTAATCTATTCTAGTTATGAAAAAATTTTTAAGTTAAGAATTTTTAAGTTAACAAAAATTTTAATCTATTCTTGTTATGAAAAAAATTAATTAATCGACTAAGTCTTGGGCTTTAACCTATCGGAGCGAAGCTCCTCTGGCTTTAGCCGATCCTAACCATCTTCCCATTAAGAACTTCAATAGAATATTTTACATCTTCTAGCAATAAACCATAAGCCATCAATGAAGTTGTGGAATCTTTCTTTTCAATATTAATTGTTACATCACAACCATTTTTAATAATATCTTCAGATTGTGCACTTAAATCGAAACAGAAAATTGGATATAAATGTCTCCAATCTCCAGGAGTTAATTGTGGTTCAACTCCAAATTCTGTACAAAGATTTCGATAACAATCATATCCTTCCATAAATTGATTATTGGTATCATCGAATCTTAATGGATCAATTGGATATCGGGTTTGATTTAATGAAACTTGTAAACTTCGAATTGTATTAATATGAAAAATATTGTTGTTCTTATCAAAACTTGGAGAATTATTTCTTTGAAATGTTAGTAATAAATATCTTGGAGTATTCGCAGTTCTAGTAAAATGCCAGTTAAATCTTTGTTCGAAAAAAGTTACTGAACTAGCAGTACGCTTTAGAAAATTTACTGGAATTGGTTTGTTAGTATTTAATCTTTTTGCAATAGCTGTTTCAACCTCTAAACTAGGAGTAATATGCTTAATCCACCATTCAAGTCTATCAATTTTTAAATATGCTTTTTTCCCAGTCTTACCAAAAAAGATTAATTCATTATTTGCTGTACGATGAATTATTAATTTAAATTTTAATTGATATGATATTTTATCATAATCTAAATATCCGAATAATGAAGACAATTACCAATTAACTGTCTGTTTACTTTTCTTGTTAAATTCACGTCTTTCTTTATATGCTTCATTATTTGTTTTATTTAAATGTTTTGCAATATTTTCTACATCTTTCGCAATTCCTGCTGCATCTGTTCCAGCGTGAGTTAAATCATCAACAATTATACCATCATTAGTATCAGGAAACCAACCTTCGATTTCATACTTTTTATTATTTTCACCAATTGTTATAAATCTAAGCATTGTATCAATTACACCTGGAGAATCACTTATTGTTTCTATATTTTGAGTTGCAACATCTAAACGCATTTGTGTAAATAATCTTGGAAAAAAATTATTCTCTAATGCAATATTATCGGTTTCTGGTAATGGTGTTGTAAAATTAGCATCACTATATAAAGAATATTCACAGTGTAAAAATGAATCAGGTAAATATAAATAGCTCTGCTGATTATCAACTTCAAAAATTAAATCACCTCCAGTGTTTACTCTACTGGAAGATCCGGGATTCATAGCAATTCTTATATAGTCATTCTTTTTTTTAATTGTAACTGGTGAACGGAGGATCATCTAATCTAAATTTATTTTCGATAAGCGAAGACATTTTTATAAAAAATAATTTGACTTTTTGTTTTTCTCACAGATAGAAAAAAATTTTACTAAAATATAATTTTAGAATTTTGCTAGACCAGCTCCGCTACAGCTTTGCTGGTTAGACCGAAGGTTGCTGCTCACGCCATTACCTCTTATTTCTTCAATTGTTTTTTTATTATTTTTATTTTCATTATGTTTCCTATCACCATCAACAGCTATGTTAGCAATTTTGTTCTTTGTTTCATCTGAAAGTTTTTTTAATTTTTTTAGTTCTTCGGAATCATTCCTAAGTTTACGAATAGCTTCTAGTTGTTTTAATTCGTTTTGAGACTTGACAGCATTTGATATTGCACTAGCTGTACTACCTATAGCAGGTGCTCCTTTTGCAGCAGATGTAATCAAATCTTTATTATTTTTAATTAAGTTAACGATACTACCAATACCAGAGAAGATCCCAGCTCCTTCCGTGTGAACGGCACCTGCGGTGCCTAGGAACTTTTGTGTTCCGACAGTTTCTACACTATCATAATGGTACACAGGTTTCATAGATGGTTCATGAGCAATTTTATTATTTGATGCAAAATGTTTAAGATTGTGTTTATAAATTATAGGCATTTTTTAGGATTAAATTTGACTTTTGGGAAAAATATCTACGTGTTAAGATTTACGTTTGTGAATGGACAACAACTTCGAGATAACTTTATTAATTGCCTGTTGCACTTTATCTATTGCGTCAAGCAGCGTGTGATGTACTTTAATTTCTCTTCTATTAACTTGCATTTTCTGCTGATTAATCTTCAACGCCGTTTTAAGAGCATTTAACTTAATTTTAAGAACATCTAATTGTCTTTTAACAGCATCTAACTGTTCTTTATTTTCTTTAGAGTTTTCTTGTAAATTTTTCTTTAATTCATTTTCTAAATTGATTTTAAGAGTTTTCATTTTATCAACTTTTTGATTAAGTGAGTTTACTTCATTTATTATTCTATTCATCTTTTTCATTTGTTGAGTAATTTTAGAACTCAATTCATCAACACTTTTTTGGAATGTAGTTTGTAACTGCTTTAAATTTTTTTTAATTCTTTCAGGTAGTTTTTCTATTTCATCTTCTAATTGTTCTTTTAACATTTTTATCTGATGTTTATTTTTAATGACTGCAGATTTTAAATTTATAGAAAGTAATATTAAAATTTTTGATTGTTCAGAAATCTTTTTAAAAAGTTTTGCTATATCTGCTTCTAGCTCTCTATCCTTTTTATCAAGTTTTAATAATTTTTCGTTTAATGATTTATCATTAAGTTTAAGCAACTTTAATTCATTCATCAGTGGAACCAAAACATCGTTTATATATTTTTCTTTTAAATCATTGATTTGTGCATCAACATATTGTTTATTTGTTAACTCTGTATTTTGTTGTGGAAGAATAGAAAGATGCAATGGACCAGATAAAACGTCTCCAGTTTTCATAATATAATTTTCTATCTCTATTTCTAATTCACGATTATTCGGAATATATGCACCTCCACCAACATTTGGTAACATCATTTTTTAACAATAAAAAAATAAAATTTTTTCTAATAAAAATAAAAAAATAAAATTTTTTCTAATAAAAATAAAAAAATGGAAACCCCAAATTTAAAAAAATGATATTCGTCCGCATCATCCTGTTCTTCTTATTCGACGAGATCAACGGGATTTGAAAATAAATGTTTTGATAATAATAATAATAATACTATTACAAATCCATGTATAGATGTTAATATTTTATTTCAATTACAAGCCGAAATATTTAGAGAACAGACTAAAGGTTTACCTTCTATAGAAACCAATTATTGTATTTTTCCAGGTGATCCATTTATTAAATTTATGGAGATTGTTAGTAAATATAATGATGTAGCTTATGTGGAATTAAATAAAGAAAATATGGTTATAATAGGTCATAATAATGTTTATGGTTTTATTAGAGCAGTTTTGCCGATTAGTAATACTGATTGGATAGAAACTAAAATTATTAATTATATTAATATTAAAGAATTAGTTAAAAAATTAAAATCTTTTTCCAAAGAAAAAATTAGATTATTTGTTGATGAACAAAATCAATATAACATTCACATAGAGAGTAAAAAACATA
>CAJQUW010005111.1:362500-391933 GCA_907163375.1 Prostheceraeus crozeri | reverse complement strand
CATGGCGACATTTGTCAATCCTCAATGATATCATGAGGGATTTGGAATATTTTGAATACATTAAGATTTTCTATCTCCTTTTTCCTCGGTGATCAAGTTTGGCTTCAACATTACAGAAATGAAATTCAAATCTACCATTCTCATTCCGCAAACTGTTTCTCATTTCGCAAATACAATTGGGAGAAGTATAGAAGATACATACATCGCTCCATCAAGACATTTATTCGTCGTGAGTTCATCGCCCTACTATGCAAATCTTAATCAGACATGACTACCACACATCATGAGTTGGAATAAATTAGATTCCCTACAACGTATTGAACAACGGATCATGATCGAAACGTCTACTATTCAAAAATTCAACTGGAAATGTGAGAAGAGAGTTGTGTTTTATCTTATCGTCATTTTCAATCTCTACATCAAATCATGAAGGACTTGAATACTCTTCTATATGAAAAGACATTCACGTATTGGAAAATCGCATCTGGCCTGGCCGTCAACAATCGGCGAATTCAACTCTATCATTCCCAACTTCATACTAACTTCACATTTCATCAAGGTAGTTGGGAAAAGTATAAAAGGAAGGTACATCGCTCAATGTACTCATTCTTTCATCATGAAGCGCCATCGCTACACCATCGTCAACATTCTCCGTCGCTTCAGACTCTACACCACTAAAATCGATCTCACCAACATTTACACCAACAGCTTCCAAACAGAGCAAGTATTACCGGGCCGTCCTCAAAATGTTAGTGGTGAAGATTGAGAGGAAACAATCCACGGAATCTTCAACTCTTCCCAAATGGGACTGTACAGATTCTCGGCGCCCTTTCTCATTCATCGGCGCAGTCAATGCGCTTAGAGCTACCAAGACTACTACGTTGGATATGGAAGAGGGAGAGGTGTGTGATGTCGAATCTGACTGTGGACAATATGGTGATCTCTACTCAATTGAGTGAAAGTGTTTCATTTTTGAAGATTCGTACCAGCAGTTACAATTTGTGTTATGAACCCGAACTTTTTCCTGCAGCTCTCATTAGTTGTTGGTTACCTGTGCATGTGGCAATCTTTCATAATAGTATAAGTGATCATTACTGGACTAAAATCTCATGTACAAGCAAATGTGATCTAGACTATCTCATTGAGTATGTACGTACCCAGCGGATTGTAAAATAAAAAACAATTTTTCCAACATGATGTTTTTATTTCAAATCATGATAGAACTTACAAATCATTTTTTCATTAGAGGATGGATTACATGAAAAGTTTTGAATAATAGATGCAAATCGAGATACATGTAAACGTTTTAAGATGAAGTACAGTACAAAAGCACCAGACGTTGATGAAAGTGGATGTTGTAGTATGCGTTCATTTCGCTGATATTGACGCGTATGTTTTCTCAACCACTGCTGTGTTGGTATATTTGGAGGTTGAGCAAGAGATTCAAATAGTTCACCACGTCGGTCTTCTCCAATAAAGATCGCTTTCCAATGCTCACCGCCTAAATTCTGAGAATGAGTGTTTAGCACAATAAAGATGGGATAGTGATTTACTGCAGGTGGTAAGGTATCGAGTGAATAGACATTATCGAAAGCTTTCAACGTCGCTTCGTCTGCATTACGCTGCACTTTAGTCTTAATATCGTCAGCAGTCAACCAACTCATTAACGATTATACTGAAGAATCACGTCACGATACTTTGTAATTTCAATATTTGAATCGAAGACTGCATAAATTAATACATTGATCGTCTCAGGTAGTGTTCTTTTGAACGTCAAATCCAAACGAATATTATGAGGCACGTTCGCTTGACGATAGGGTGCACTAATATCGCTGTCAGCAGTCAAATCAAATGCATAAATAGTATATCCACTCTTAAACTCTTTCATAGTCAGTCCGTTGGTATCATCCGTATTGTAAAAGCCAAAGACATCCATAAAATCAACATAACTGCGCATAAATTGATCCGAAGCAAAATCTGGTTTGTAGGGTGGACCAGGATGACTCACACCATTTACACGTAAAGCAATTTCACTTAACTGATTGTGTTTAAAATTGAAAGGATTCTTCTTTATATTACCATTAAATGCATCATTTTCAACCATTGCCACCATGAGGAGCTTCGGTGCTTCCGATGGAAAGAGGCCATCTTTCATGAAACTCTTTTGATCTTTCGGAATTGTAAAGGTGAGAAGCTTTGTATGCTGAACGGGGTAAATGGCATTTTGGCGGTTAAGACCTTCAGCATGTCCTCTAATGACACTTGGATTCGGTACTACTCGACGAATGTAAAGTGCAATATCTTCCACATGAATTCTAAAATTGTCAACTTTAGCAAATGCATTCAGCGCAAATTCAGGCTTATTCAATGTCAGCTTGAGTCGCATGCTGGTATTACAGAGTAAAAACTTTGACTGTCTAAAGAAGTCTAAATTCAGCGGACCATATAGCTGACATACTCTACTATCTTTAATCATAGCAGATCGCTTTACAAAGCCACTGTTTGTTTCAACATCAAATTTTCCTGCTTCATCTCTGTACCATCCCATGGCTTCCATATGACTTTTTTGTGCTGCTGGATGAAACTGTGATACATGATTGAAATATGATTTATAGGGATAATCGCTTTGACCACCTTCCACCTGCTGCTCTCCAATCGTTAGAGAAACATCACGAAGTAATGTAGTCAATGGTAAATTGTTCAGTCCAACTTTATGTGCATCGTCAATAGCAGTTCCATCTGCTTGCTGAATTCTAAACCTCAAATCAAGCATCGCATAACTCAAATCTATGTAGTCATCACTACCACCAGGAATAACAAATTCAATGGGGCCAGCATTCTCAGCTGTTCGAGGATGATAATCTACAATACTTGAACTAAGAATATCTGTCTGTAGGGCTTGTTGATCGAACAAACAAAAACCGGAAGTTTTACACTCCATGATTAGAAGTTATAGCAGCGTCGTCGTTTAGCGCCTGATGAATGATTAGAGCCTCTGCGACGTTTGCGTGAATGCCTTTTGACTGAAGATCGCACCTTACCAGCTCCGCGATGTTTCCTCCTTCCTTTATTCATTCGTTTAGGTGATTTCTTTCCTTGAGTAACACCAGCAATGGTCTGCTTCAATGTTTTTAAACCGCGTTCCTTCCCACGATTCAACAAACTGCTCTTAAAACTTCTACCTCTGGAAAGATCACTAGCAACATCACCAGCAAAGCCAACGGCATTACTTAAAACATTTCGTTTTAAAGATCTACCGACATTGGATATGAGAGGTGCTACAACAGATTTCAGTGCACCAAGTATGCTACCTCCACGTTGGCGGCGAGCACCGATGTAAATTTGTCCTCCACCACTTACATAGGAGGGTCGTGAATAAAATGAGGCAGTTGGATTCATAGCTCAAACCCTAAACATTGTTAGTTACAACTTTGCATGAATCACTGTCGATCACTTAGATGAAAGATGTCGGCACGACGCATCCAAGAGTCATACTTGAAGGATAACCAGTCCATTTAACAAGACACCATTCTTCACCTTGCCGTTTTTTACATCGAATGATTTTCTCTACCAAATATGTTTCACTTTCAGTGACTACCTCAATCTCATCGCGGTAAAAGCTACCCTCAATTTCTTCATTATCGTAATCTTTCAACTTGTAGGTGGTCGGAGAGTCTTTTTGATTAATCCTTGATACTGTAAATACCTCCTCTGTCCAATTCGGGAGGTACCCTTTAGCAAAAACACTTTTCACTTTTGAGATACGAACTTTATCGCCAATTTTCACATCACTTTTCACATGAGTGCGTTTACGTTGGAATGATTCGCGCACTTTATCTACATTGTCAGCATTTACATCTACTGGTCTGAGTCCAATAGAACGATGGATAGAGTGATTGTAGGCATGGAGTGTATCTTGTAGAACCTTTGTCCAATTTTGTGTCAAGTTGGCAGTAAAAATGTCGCCACAAGCGATTTTTTAATGTGCGATTAAAACGTTCAACGAGTGCAGCTTTATAAGCGCTCTTTACACTAAACAACTCAATGTTCATGCCTCTCAAATAATCTTGTCACATGCTGATTTTCAAACTCTTTTCCTTGATCACTCTGAATTCTTTTTGGAATGCGACCTTCTCGAAAAATTGTTTGGAATGCTTTTGCTACTCCTTTCCCTTCTTTAGTTTTTAAATGGTTGAGCCCACGCATAACGCGAGAAAAATATCAATGACGGTTAAAAATAAAATTATTGCCGAGTTATGTTTTGAAATGGAAGGCAACATCACACAAATCTGCTTGCCACTGTTCATCGATGTCATGAACAATATAATGGCGGGTGCGGTACTTCTTTTTCGCTTGTTTGTGGAGTGTATAGGTAGCCTGACCTTTAACCATCGTTTCACTTGTGATTGTGGAAGACCACTCGCTTTTGATAATTTCTTGATAGATGCAAATCCTGCCGGATGTTTTACATCATAATAGATTGACTTCAAACGTTCAGTCGATGACTACTGACTCTTTTTCCTCCTTCTCATCTTTTTGTTTTCTTCCCTTTCTACATTTACAACAACTGCAGCATTTAGCTTTAGCGGTTTTGCGATCGTGTTCACATTGCTTAGGGGTTTCATTATGAGAGCTGGCGCAGCAAGTGCAAGTGACAACGACATTCACCTCTGGCGGCTCATTACATGGCAAGCAACACATCTGCTTCATATTAATAGTCTGAGAACATGTATTTCTTGGGAGGAGCTGTTTTACGTTTTCCTTTTACCAGTTTTAGTGGCGATGTAGATCTACGTCGAGTTCTTCCTCTTGTTTGCTTAGTGAGTGTGGGAGGGGATGTAGCAGGTGACGTCTTAAACCAATTTGTTGGCATTTTCATCGCCTGAAGCATTGGAGTAGTAGCCACTGTTGAATCAAGTTCTTTCAATTTCTCATTATTTTAAAGCAAATTTTGGCACATTATGCTTTTTCAATAGTTTAAGAAAGTATGACCAACCAGGTGGAACATAGCCCTGACGGCGCTTTCTACGTGTCGCATACTGAATCAAGTCTTCATAACGTGAAGCATCAATCACTTTATTTTCATCTGTAATGATTTCTCCTCTATCATTTACATTGAGATGGGGTTCAATTACTGTTGAAAAGAGATATGGCATGTGCGCGAGATGCTAAAGGTGTAGCAGTCGATACAGAGTCACGCATCTTATTCTTCAAGTTTTTCAATTGCTCAACAGTTTCCGATTGTAATAATACAGCACGATGTGGATCTTTGATGTGAACATTTTGCTGATAATCTATTTCTTTCCTATACATTTGATTTGCAAGAGGTTGCTTTACTTGCTGCATGGCAGTCAATTGTACATATTCATCTGAGGAATAACAATCATGCGAGAATAAGAACTCATAGTTTGTAGATAATCATGGGAGTTTTCAAAATATCACTTCGAAATCTAAATTCTTCCGGACACTCTTGCGTAAAGTCAATGAATAAGTAACCGTATGGTTTTTCAGTAGCTGCTTGAAAAATTTCAATTAAGGCTTTTGATCCTCTGGGTGCAACTTGTCGCGCTAAAATTTCAAATTGACTTTTATCTCGCGGATTCTTGAAAATAGCATAATAGTGTGTATTCAGGTTTCGTGTACGAGCTTCTTTTCCATCAGGAAACAAATTTTGTGTGATATAGATGATAAAGCACCTTTTATGGTTTGTGCTGCGCGAGTGAACATATCTGTAACATCTTTTGAATTCTTACTTTCTTTTAATAAATCATCCAATACAACAACATCATTAGACTGAAGTTTATCCACTGGAATAATTCCTTCATGTCGAATAAAGTTGCGACTTTGCAATTCCTGAAACAGCGACGGTTGATAAATACCATAACACCAAATCACTCGATTGATAGGTTCCTTAAACAACTCCCTTCTTTTATCCAATAAATTCAGCGTGAAAACAGTTTTACCTGCATGAGATGGACCTGATACAGTCAGAACTTTTATCACATTGAAGTCTGAAATCCATTTTATTACTTTGAGATTCAACATTTGCATAATTAACGCTTAGAGCCAAAGATATTACCCAATAGGTTGCCCACGGCAGGAGCTATCATTGGAAGTATTGCTGAAAGGAAACCGCCCTTTTGTGTTAGAGTTTTCCTCTTTCTTTGAAGGGTGACTTTAGGATTGGAGATGAAACGCAATTTCGTAGCATATCGCTTAAGTAACTTTCGTTGTTTTGGCGCTAATTTCTTCGTCCTCAACTTCCTCACATGAGAAATAATTTCACAAATGAATTTATCGTTAGCATGTCGTATAGCATTGTATCGCTGATTTGCTTTCATTCGTCGGAGAGCTTGAATGGCTGAAGAAAACTTTTGACTTTTTCGTTTCGTCATTTTACGTTTCGCCATTTTCCGTGTTAGTCTTTGCTAAAACCTATCTTTACCACATTTGCATAGGTACTAACTATTGCGACATAAGTGACACTCGAAATGAGCAATATCACAGTGGTTACATTGGCAAAGTTGAATGCAATTACTTATGAAACAGCGTTGACAAAAAGCATGCTTACATCTCTTGAAGATGCGCTTTTCATTTCCATCCTTTCGCTTACATACATCGCAACACATAGTTTCACCGTTACTGATGTCTATAGCAAGTCTTTTTGAAGATATGAATTTGCTAGCCTTTTCTAAATAATAGACGCATGTACAGAAGGAATATACTTCGAGAGTGAGCAGACATAGCTCGAAAACCAGTTGTGCTACAATCAAGTACCACTGCATTTTCAATTTTTCTTTATGGAAAGTTGAATGTGAATATCTGAAATCGCTTCAATCACTAGACTGCTACCATGATGGTTAAATGCGTTAAGACGTTCAGCAATTTTTATCATATGTCTTTTAAAAAATTCTTGGGGGTGATCTACCACTTCCATTGTGTAAGAAGCAAAATGGAAAGAGCGACTTTCCACCTCTTCCTTTCCAAAATGACTAAACTTAATTTTCGCAACTAATCGCGCCATGATAATGCTATCAGAGAATGTATTCATTAATTCTAGAAATAGAGTGCTAGCATCATCGACCACTGCTTCGATGTCGGTCTCATCTTTATGAAATTTTATCACATAATCTTGAACAGCTCCTTTTAAACTTTGCCTATGAAAACGTAATGTTCCGCAGTCGTTTGAGAAAGACATGATCGCCCTTTATCTAACCCATCCATTGCATGAAAACAACAACTCTTCTCATAGTAACATTTATTGAATAACGGTAACAAGCATGCATTATAAATCAATGGTTTGAAAGAGATAAAATAGATACAGCTGATAACTATCATACAGCGAGCAATGATAACCATACAGGACTTTGGCAGTGTTGAGGTAAGGAGGAAAGAAGCATTGGTTATGAACGTAGCTACTACAACGAACAGACAAAATAGGAACACACAAATCCTTAAAACGTTTCGTGACTTCATGATAATGTTGATTCACTCTACTATCCCAAGGCGGGAGCAAAATATCATCAATGATTAGATTGGGAAATACTTTCCTCTCCTTACCAGGATTATTACAAAAGATGCGTATAACATTGAAAGCAGCTAACCATCGTTTAAAGTCAATAAGAAGAGCACTTTCACAAGAAAAGCCATAGTCTTGCAAATATTTCAGATTAAGTCCATGAATGTGTTTTCTCGCATTGATCAACATTGGGATCGCAGTTGGCATGTTGATGATAGACACTAACAATCTGATATGTCCAATTGTTCATAGCAATAGCACTGAGCTCCTGTACAGGTTCACCCTCACAATCCATAAAAATGATGATAGGAGCCTAAAACGGAAATTTACACATCTAAGGAAACGTTCTATAACATATTACAAAATGAAGAATTACATCGATGCTTTTCACACGACAAAATACACAAATGATATGATGGCAACGAAGAAGTAGAATGTTTCTAATAAGACCACGTCTACGACACTCAAAGCACATAAGCGAATTGTCATAGGGTAGAGTTAGGAAAGGACTAGTAATTCTCCTTCTTTGATTTGCGTTTTGATGTAGCATTCTTCTCCGACTTGCGCTTCGTACCACTGCTGTTAAGGATTTGGTCAATTATGTCGTCCACGTTGGGTGGTTTTGGAATATATAGGATGGATTCCATATGCATGGAGAGAGAGGCTATTTTATTATCCTTGTGTCGACCATAATATAGCCCATTCACTTTGAAAAGGATATCCCAAGTACCTTCTCCGAGCTCATCACATCTGATGGGTATTGAATGATCTCCATCCTTCTTATAGTAAGTACACCAATGTGATACCGGTAGGCAAATGTGATTACCATCCCAAATCTTTCTATAGGGAGTATCCTTGTCATCTCTCGCCTTCCACTCTTGAGCAAGAGGAGTAGGAATGTCCATATTTAATGTCACGTGCTCCTCAATAATATCAAGTTGGTGGCGAATGTACGGACTCACGGGGATCAGTATGTAGTCCCCATACTGATTGTGCATTATCTTGACATCCGTGGAAGGGAGCATTCCCGTTTGGAGTACTACGCTATGATCATCATAACGCAAGGCTTGTTTAAATTTACGCTGTAGCGGTGTAGGATTATGTACCTTGGATGTTTCTTCCACTGGCCTCAGTTGTAGATGATCTGACCGTAGCGAACCTTGTAACGTTTGACCGCCATTTTTTCCTACTAGTGCAGGAGATGGAGTAGATGCCTGAAAATGAAAAAAGATTGTATTAAGTTTACGTTCAAGGGAGGAGAGGGAGGGAAGTAGCGACTTACCATTTTAGTTGGATAATAGAACAGGGAACTAGAGAGAGAGAGAGAAAATGTGCGTCCGTCACTCGTGTGATTCAACGATGGAATGATTCTCACTGTGGAAGGCTCGCTATTTATAAAGAAATGCTTGATTCTCATTGGATGATGATCCTCATTGGACAATAACATCAAGCTGATTCCAAATCTGGCCTCCGTTTACCCATCCGAGCCTTCGTTTTGGTGCTACAGCCCAAAACGTCCCAAATTCTAACTCTGTCGTTTTTCGCCAATGTCCCAAAATCTTAAATGGCGTTTCACATCTAAACGAAGACAGATAAGAACAAGCCGATTCTTTCACTGAATTTGTCTCACTCTTAGCTTTCAAACGAGCTATCGCACGACAAAATCCGTCCACTGGAAGCCAAAATCGAAGCAAGCTGTCCAGAGGGGGGGGGACGTCAGCGAAAATTTTTTCTCTCCGATTGACTTGAAACTCACCATAGCGATGCAGAATTTCACGCTGAATCCGAATCTGACCTCCGTTTTCTCATCCGATGCTTCGTTTTGACGCTACACACCAAAACGTCCCAAATTCTAACTCTGTCGTTTTTCGAAAAATGTTGAAAATTTTTTCTCACCGATAGCCTTGAAACTCACCATACCGATGCAGAATTTCACGCTGAATACGAATCCGACCTCCGTTTTCTCATCCGACCACTCCTTCCACTCGAAACAACCCATTTTACAACCCAACATTCAGCAGATTGCACGAAAAACATCACACACTATAGCCTCAAGACTAATCCTGGCGGTCGCCCAAGTCCACCACGACACTCTATCGTTCCAGAGGGGGGGGGAAACGTCAGCGAACATTTTGTGAACCCACCTGGCCGGCACACCACGACAGACTACAACCTCTGTCGTTCCAGAGGGGGGGGCTCAGACCCGAAGCACCACGGCGGCCGACCACGACACTCTGCCGTTCCAGAGGGGGGGGCGCCGGTCGAGTGTTCGCCGTTTTCTTACTACTCACGAGGTTGCAGAACAGTGTTCATGATCTGTCTGCTGGTACAGGTGAGATGTATGCTAAGACTCATCAAAAGTAAGATAGAAAAAAGCTCCCCAAAGTTTTGGTCGATGGTTTATTAAATTTAAAATGGGCAAAGTCAGACGGGCCTTCGGCGTCCAGCGGCTTCAGACGGTCGATGGCAACAGTCCCGTCTGACTTGATGTCTACTCCGTTAAGATATTGACCTCTTTTAAGTGTTTAATGTTATTTTAAAAGATCTAGCTAATCAATTTTTGAATTAAAATCTTCAGTAACTAATATTGTTATATCACAATAAACGCAAAGGCCATTTTTCTTTACAGTGCTTGTAAAATGTTTCAATTTGATTATGGAGGCCATATTTCCTTTCGCTCATTAATGAAATATCATCCATATGTATGAGTTGAAATTTCCAAATCAAATGATCCTACTGAATCAATCTTATTGTCACCAGCATTCAAGGCAACAATAAAATTATTGATTTAGATCTTAAATAAAGTAGGCGGTAGAACAGATCTCTGTGGAATTCCATTTTCAAGTTTGAAGGATAACATGTCTCTGCACCACCATATCTTCTTGTTAATAATGCAGCTTATTATCAGTGACAAAAATTTGCATTCAGGCAACAAAGGCCTTAGAATGGAGTCAAAATCCTTTGACAAATCTACAAAGAACAAAAATAATGGATGCTTAACTTTTTTGTAAACTTGCATGATTTCTTAAATCAGTAATATGTTATGCAGTGTGGAACTCCCCTTTCTGAAACCCGTTTTATTCTTTTTAATCACTTAATTTTTTACTAGCCATTCATTAAACTGCTTGTTTATCATTTTTGTTTACAGTAGATATTCTCTTTGCAAGACGATAAGTCGACAGATCTATGTGAATTTGGGTCATTTTATCTCCTCTTTTAAATAATGGCAGAATCCAACTAATGCTCCAAGGAATTTCATCAGTTTTATTCACTGCATAATTGCACAAAACTTCTGAAGTTCTAATCTTTTCATTTTCCCATGATTACAATGCTTCATAAACAATTCTGTCTGGTCCACTTTCTTTCAATCGTTTTGATTCATTAACAGCATTTCTAATTTCAGTTTCAGTTATTCTAGCATCTAGGTCATCACCATCTACTTGGATTTGCGAAACATTCCGAAGTTTTCTAACATATGCAGATGCATTTTTGATAATTTTAAAACATTGGCTGTGACTATGATGCCTATCACACATTTTCTGTTACTCCGTCTTGCAATTTTTAGAAAGCTAAATTTTTGCAAATTCCTGTGTTTATATGCTACCGAGATGAAGCCATTTTATAGGTGGCATCACACAGTAAGTATATTAGGTAGGATAGCAACTCAGCATTTAATAAATCCCCAATGTGCATACAGTCTCGGATTTATTAAATGAACTCGAGGTGAACACAATTGGGTATTTTTACCAAACGTGAGATATGAAAATTTTTGCAGTTTTCAGTGGCAGGTAGTTTGTGATATATGATCACGCTTAAGAAAATAATCTTATTTTAATGGAGCTGAGCTTTAACGGTTGTCCTGCTTTGCAGGGTCTTTCAGGATTTTTCAAAATTCAATCAGCTGTAGAAAGGTACGAATGTATTCCAAAGGCCTTCCGTGACTTTTCATGAAGTAGTAGTAAGCAAAACTCCACTTCTGGACCGCGCAAGATGGCGGCCATCGCTGCGTCCCCCCCCCCTCTGGCACGGCAGAGTGTCGTGGTCGGCCGCCGTGGTGCTTCGTGTCTGAGTCCCCCCCCCCTCTGGAACGACAGAGGTTGTGGTCTGTCGTGGTGTGCCGGCCAGGTGGGTCCACGTTCACAACATGTTCGCTGACGTCCCCCCCCCCTCTGGAACGACAGAGGTTGTGGTCTGTCGTGGTGTGCCGGCCAGGTGGGTCCACGTTCACAACATGTTCGCTGACGTCCCCCCCCCTCTGCAACGACAGAGTGTGAGACTCGGGTGAGTTGGTCCGACCGCCTGGTTGACGTGGGCGACCGTCTAGGTTGACGTTGGGCGACCGCCAGGATTAGTCTTGAGGCTATAGTGTGTGATGTTTTTGGTGTGTAGCGTCCAAACGAAGCATCGGATGAGAAAACGGAGGCCAGATTCGGAATCTACGTGAAATTTTGGGTTAGGAAGGATGTTTCCAGCGAAATCGGAGAGAAAAAATTTTCGGCTGAAAAAAATTTCACTAACGTCCCCCCCCTCTGGACAGCTTGCTTCGATTTTGGCTTCCAGTGGACGGATTTTGTCGTGCGATAGCTCGTTTGAAAGCTAAGAGTGAGACAAATTCAGTGAAAGAATCGGCTTGTTCTTATCTGTCTTCGTTTAGATGTGAAACGCCATTTAAGATTTTGGGACATTGGCGAAAAACGACAGAGTTAGAATTTGGGACGTTTTGGGCTGTAGCACCAAAACGAAGGCTCGGATGGGTAAACGGAGGCCAGATTTGGAATCAGCTTGATGTTATTGTCCAATGAGGATCATCATCCAATGAGAATCAAGCATTTCTTTATAAATAGCGAGCCTTCCACAGTGAGAATCATTCCATCGTTGAATCACACGAGTGACGGACGCACATTTTCTCTCTCTCTCTCTAGTTCCCTGTTCTATTATCCAACTAAAATGGTAAGTCGCTACTTCCCTCCCTCTCCTCCCTTGAACGTAAACTTAATACAATCTTTTTTCATTTTCAGGCATCTACTCCATCTCCTGCACTAGTAGGACAAAATGGCGGTCAAACGTTACAAGGTTCGCTACGGTCAGATCATCTACAACTGAGGCCAGTGGAAGAAACATCCAAGGTACATAATCCTACACCGCTACAGCGTAAATTTAAACAAGCCTTGCGTTATGATGATCATAGCGTAGTACTCCAAACGGGAATGCTCCCTTCCACGGATGTCAAGATAATGCACAATCAGTATGGGGACTACATACTGATCCCCGTGAGTCCATACATTCGCCACCAACTTGATATTATTGAGGAGTACGTGACATTAAATATGGACATTCCTACTCCTCTTGCTCAAGAGTGGAAGGCGAGAGATGACAAGGATACTCCCTATAGAAAGATTTGGGATGGTAATCACATTTGCCTACCGGTATCACATTGGTGTACTTACTATAAGAAGGAGGGAGATCATTCAATACCCATCAGATGTGATGAGCTCGGAGAAGGTACTTGGGATATCCTTTTCAAAGTGAATGGGCTATATTATGGTCGACACAAGGATAATAAAATAGCCTCTCTCTCCATGCATATGGAATCCATCCTATATATTCCGAAACCACCCAACGTGGACGACATAATTGATCAAATCCTTAACAGCAGTGGTACGAAGCGCAAGTCGGAGAAGAATGCTACATCAAAACGCAAATCAAAGAAGGAGAATTGCTAGTCCTTTCCTAACTCTACCCTATGACAATTCGCTTATGTGCTTTGAGTGTCGTAGACGTGGTCTTATTAGATACATTTTACTTCTTCGTTGCCATCATATCATTTGTGTATTTTGTCGTGAAAAGCATCGATGTAATTCTTCATTTTGTAATATGTTATAGAACGTTTCCTTAGATGTGTAAATTTCCGTTTTAGGCTTCTATCATCATTTTTATGGATTGTGAGGGTGAACCTGTACAGGAGCTCAGTGCTATTGCTATGAACAATTGGACATATCAGATTGTTAGTGTCTATCATCAACATGCCAACTGCGATCCCAATGTTGATCAATGGGCGAGAAAACACATTCATGGACTTAATCTGAAATATTTGCAAGACTATGGCTTTTCTTGTGAGAGTGCTCTTCTTATTGACTTTAAACGATGGTTAGCTGCTTTCAATGTTATACCCATCTTTTGTAATAATCCTGGTAAGGAGAGGAAAGTATTTCCCAATCTAATCATTGATGATATTTTGCTCCCGCCTTGGGATAGTAGAGTGAATCAACATTATCATGAAGTCACAAAACGTTTTAAGGATTTGTGTGTTCCTATTTTGTCTGTTCGTTGTAGTAGCTACGTTCATAACCAATGCTTCTTTCCTCCTTACCTCAACACTGCCAAAGTCCTGTATGGTTATCATTGCTCGCTGTATGATAGTTACCAGCTGTATCTATTTTATCTCTTTCAAACCATTGATTTATAATGCATGCTTGTTACCATTATTCAATAAATGTTACTATGAGAAGAGTTGTTGTTTTCATGCAATGGATGGGTTAGATAAAGGGCGATCATGTCTTTCTCAAACGACTGCGGAACATTACGTTTTCATAGGCAAAGTTTAAAAGGAGCTGTTCAAGATTATGTGATAAAATTTCATAAAGATGAGACCGACATCGAAGCAGTGGTCGATGATGCTAGCACTCTATTTCTAGAGTTAATGAATACATTCTCTGATAGCATTATCATGGCGCGATTAGTTGCGAAAATTAAGTTTAGTCATTTTGGAAAGGAAGAGGTGGAAAGTCGCTCTTTCCATTTTGCTTCTTATTCAATGGAAGTGGTAGATCACCCCCAAGAATTTTTTAAAAGACATATGATAAAAATTGCTGAACGTCTTAACGCATTTAACCATCATGGTAGCAGTCTAGTGATTGAAGCGATTTCAGATATTCACATTCAACTTTCCATAAAGAAAAATTGAAAATGCAGTGGTACTTGATTGTAGCACAACTGGTTTTCGAGCTATGTCTGCTCACTCTCGAAGTATATTCCTTCTGTACATGCGTCTATTATTTAGAAAAGGCTAGCAAATTCATATCTTCAAAAAGACTTGCTATAGACATCAGTAACGGTGAAACTATGTGTTGCGATGTATGTAAGCGAAAGGATGGAAATGAAAAGCGCATCTTCAAGAGATGTAAGCATGCTTTTTGTCAACGCTGTTTCATACGTAATTGCATTCAACTTTGCCAATGTAACCACTGTGACATTGCTCATTTCGAGTGTCACTTATGTCGCAATAGTTAGTACCTATGCAAATGTGGTAAAGATAGGTTTTAGCAAAGACTAACACGGAAAATGGCGAAACGTAAAATGACGAAACGTAAAAGTCAAAAGTTTTCTTCAGCCATTCAAGCTCTCCGACGAATGAAAGCAAATCAGCGATACAATGCTATACGACATGCTAACGATAAATTCATTTGTGAAATTATTTCTCATGTGAGGAAGTTGAGGACGAAGAAATTAGCGCCAAAACAACGAAAGTTACTTAAGCGATATGCTACGAAATTGCGTTTCATCTCCAATCCTAAAGTCGCCCTTCAAAGAAAGAGGAAAACTCTAACACAAAAGGGCGGTTTCCTTTCAGCAATACTTCCAATGATAGCTCCTGCCGTGGGCAACCTATTGGGTAATATCTTTGGCTCTAAGCGTTAATTATGCAAATGTTGAATCTCAAAGTAATAAAATGGATTTCAGACTTCAATGTGATAAAGTTCTGACTGTATCAGGTCCATCTCATGCAGGTAAAACTGTTTTCACGCTGAATTTATTGGATAAAAGAAGGGAGTTGTTTAAGGAACCTATCAATCGAGTGATTTGGTGTTATGGTATTTATCAACCGTCGCTGTTTCAGGAATTGCAAAGTCGCAACTTTATTCGACATGAAGGAATTATTCCAGTGGATAAACTTCAGTCTAATGATGTTGTTGTATTGGATGATTTATTAAAAGAAAGTAAGAATTCAAAAGATGTTACAGATATGTTCACTCGCGCAGCACACCATAAAAGGTGCTTTATCATCTATATCACACAAAATTTGTTTCCTGATGGAAAAGAAGCTCGTACACGAAACCTGAATACACACTATTATGCTATTTTCAAGAATCCGCGAGATAAAAGTCAATTTGAAATTTTAGCGCGACAAGTTGCACCCAGAGGATCAAAAGCCTTAATTGAAATTTTTCAAGCAGCTACTGAAAAACCATACGGTTACTTATTCATTGACTTTACGCAAGAGTGTCCGGAAGAATTTAGATTTCGAAGTGATATTTTGAAAACTCCCATGATTATCTACAAACTATGAGTTCTTATTCTCGCATGATTGTTATTCCTCAGGATGAATATGTACAATTGACTGCCATGCAGCAAGTAAAGCAACCTCTTGCAAATCAAATGTATAGGAAAGAAATAGATTATCAGCAAAATGTTCACATCAAAGATCCACATCGTGCTGTATTATTACAATCGGAAACTGTTGAGCAATTGAAAAACTTGAAGAATAAGATGCGTGACTCTGTATCGACTGCTACACCTTTAGCATCTCGCGCACATGCCATATCTCTTTTCAACAGTATTGAACCCCATCTCAATGTAAATGATAGAGGAGAAATCATTACAGATGAAAATAAAGTGATTGATGCTTCACGTTATGAAGACTTGATTCAGTATGCGACACGTAGAAAGCGCCGCCAGGGCTATGTTCCACCTGGTTGGTCATACTTTCTTAAACTATTGAAAAAGCATAATGTGCCAAAATTTGCTTTAAATAATGAGACATTGAAAGAACTTGATTCAACAGTGGCTACTACTCCAATGCTTCAGGCGATGAAAATGCCAACAAATTGGTTTAAGACGTCACCTGCTACATCCCCTCCCACACTCACTAAGCAAACAAGAGGAAGAACTCGACGTAGATCTACATCGCCACTAAAACTGGTAAAAGGAAAACGTAAAACAGCTCCTCCTAGGAAATACATGTTCTCAGACTATTAATATGAAGCAGATGTGTTGCTTGCCATGTAATGAGCCGCCAGAGGTGAATGTCGTTGTCACTTGCACTTGCTGCGCCAGCTCTCATAATGAAACCCCTAAGCAATGTGAACACGATCGCAAAACCGCTAAAGCTAAATGCTGCAGTTGTTGTAAATGTAGAAAGGCAAGAAAGAAAAAAGATGAGAAGGAGGAAAAAGAGTCAGTAGTCATCGACTGAACGTTTGAAGTCAATCTATTATGATGTAAAACATCCGGCAGGATTTGCATCTATCAAGAAATTATCAAAAGCGAGTGGTCTTCCACAATCACAAGTGAAACGATGGTTAAAGGGTCAGGCTACCTATACACTCCACAAACAAGCGAAAAAGAAGTACCGCACCCGCCATTATATTGTTCATGACATCGATGAACAGTGGCAAGCAGATTTGTGCGATGTTGCCTCCATTTCAAAACATAACTCGGGCAATAATTTTATTTTAACCGTCATTGATATTTTCTCGCGTTATGCGTGGGCTCAACCTTTAAAAACTAAAGAAGGGAAAGGAGTAGCAAAAGCATTCCAAACAATTTTTCGAGAAGGTCGCATTCCAAAAAGAATTCAGAGTGATCAAGGAAAAGAGTTTGAAAATCAGCATGTGACAAGATTATTTGAGAGGCATGACATTGAGTTGTTTAGTGTAAAGAGCGCTTATAAAGCTGCACTCGTTGAACGTTTTAATCGCACATTAAAAAATCGTTTGTGGCGACATTTTACTGCCAACTTGACACAAAATTGGACAAAGGTTCTACAAGATACACTCCATGCCTACAATCACTCTATCCATCGTTCTATTGGACTCAGACCAGTAGATGTAAATGCTAACAATGTAGATAAAGTGCGCGAATCATTCCAACGTAAACGCACTCATGTGAAAAGTGATGTGAAAATTGGCGATAAAGTTCGTATCTCAAAAATGAAAAGTGTTTTTGCTAAAGGGTACCTCCCGAATTGGACAGAGGAGGTATTTACAGTATCAAGGATTAATCAAAAAGACTCTCCGACCACCTACAAGTTGAAAGATTACGATAATGAAGAAATTGAGGGTAGCTTTTACCGCGATGAGATTGAGGTAGTCACTGAAAGTGAAACATATTTGGTAGAGAAAATCATTCGATGTAAAAAACGGCAAGGTGAAGAATGGTGTCTTGTTAAATGGACTGGTTATCCTTCAAGTATGAACTCTTGGATGCGTCGTGCCGACATCTTTCATCTAAGTGATCGACAGTGATTCATGCAAAGTTGTAACTAACAATGTTTAGGGTTTGAGCTATGAATCCAACTGCCTCATTTTATTCACGACCCTCCTACGTAAGTGGTGGAGGACAAATTTACATCGGTGCTCGCCGCCAACGTGGAGGTAGCATACTTGGTGCACTGAAATCTGTTGTAGCACCTCTCATATCCAATGTCGGTAGATCTTTAAAACGAAATGTTTTAAGTAATGCCGTTGGCTTTGCTGGTGATGTTGCTAGTGATCTTTCCAGAGGTAGAAGTTTCAAGAGCAGTTTGTTGAATCGTGGGAAGGAACGCGGTTTAAAAACATTGAAGCAGACCATTGCTGGTGTTACTCAAGGAAAGAAATCACCTAAACGAATGAGAAAAGGAAGGAGGAAACATCGCGGAGCTGGTAAGGTGCAATCTTCAGTCAAAAGGCATTCACGCAAACGTCGCAGAGGCTCTAATCATTCATCAGGCGCTAAACGACGACGCTGCTATAACTTCTAATCATGGAGTGTAAAACTTCCGGTTTTTGTTTGTTCGATCAACAAGCCATACAGACAGATATTCTTAGTTCAAGTATTGTAGATTATCATCCTCGAACAGCTGAGAATGCTGGCCCCATTGAATTTGTTATTCCTGGTGGTAGTGATGACTACATAGATTTGAGTTATGCGATGCTTGATTTGAGGTTTAGAATTCAGCAAGCAGATGGAACTGCTATTGACGATGCACATAAAGTTGGACTGAACAATTTACCATTGACTACATTACTTCGCGATGTTTCTCTAACGATTGGAGAGCAGCAGGTGGAAGGTGGTCAAAGCGATTATCCCTATAAATCATATTTCACTCATGTATCGCAGTTTCATCCAGCAGCACAAAAAAGTCATATGGAAGCCATGGGATGGTACAGAGATGAAGCAGGAAAATTTGATGTTGAAACAAACAGTGGCTTTGTAAAGCGATCTGCTATGATTAAAGATAGTAGAGTATGTCAGCTATATGGTCCGCTGAATTTAGACTTCTTTAGACAGTCAAAGTTTTTACTCTGTAATACCAGCATGCGACTCAAGCTGACATTGAATAAGCCTGAATTTGCGCTGAATGCATTTGCTAAAGTTGACAATTTTAGAATTCATGTGGAAGATATTGCACTTTACATTCGTCGAGTAGTACCGAATCCAAGTGTCATTAGAGGGCATGCTGAAGGTCTTAACCGCCAAAATGCCATTTACCCCGTTCAGCATACAAAGCTTCTCACCTTTACAATTCCGAAAGATCAAAAGAGTTTCATGAAAGATGGCCTCTTTCCATCGGAAGCACCGAAGCTCCTCATGGTGGCAATGGTTGAAAATGATGCATTTAATGGTAATATAAAGAAGAATCCTTTCAATTTTAAACACAATCAGTTAAGTGAAATTGCTTTACGTGTTAATGGTGTGAGTCATCCTGGTCCACCCTACAAACCAGATTTTGCTTCGGATCAATTTATGCGCAGTTATGTTGATTTTATGGATGTCTTTGGCTTTTACAATACGGATGATACCAACGGACTGACTATGAAAGAGTTTAAGAGTGGATATACTATTTATGCATTTGATTTGACTGCTGACAGCGATATTAGTGCACCCTATCGTCAAGCGAACGTGCCTCATAATATTCGTTTGGATTTGACGTTCAAAAGAACACTACCTGAGACGATCAATGTATTAATTTATGCAGTCTTCGATTCAAATATTGAAATTACAAAGTATCGTGACGTGATTCTTCAGTATAATCGTTAATGAGTTGGTTGACTGCTGACGATATTAAGACTAAAGTGCAGCATAATGCAGACGAAGCGACGTTGAAAGCTTTCGATAATGTCTATTCACTCGATACCTTACCACCTGCAGTAAATCACTATCCCATCTTTATTGTGCTAAACACTCATTCACAGAATTTAGGCGGTGAGCATTGGAAAGCGATCTTTATTGGAAAAGACCGACGTGGTGAACTATTTGACTCTCTTGCTCAACCTCCAAATATACCAACACAGCAGTGGTTGAGAAAACATACGCGTCAATATCAGCGAAATGAACGCATACTACAACATCCACTTTCATCAACGTGTGGTGCTTTTGTACTGTACTTCATCTTAAAACGTTTACATGTATCTCGATTTGCATCTATTATTCAAAACTTTTCATGTAATCCATCCTCTAATGAAAAAATGATTTGTAAGTTCTATCATGATTTGAAATAAAAACATCATGTTGGAAAAATTGTTTTTTATTTTACAATCCGCTGGGTACGTACATACTCAATGAGATAGTCTAGGATCATATTTGCTTGTTCATGAGATTTTAGTCCAGTAATGATCACTTTACTATTATGAAAGATTGCCACATGCACAGGCAACCAACAACTAATGAGAGCTGCAGGAAAAAGTTCGGGTTCATAACACAAACTGTAACTGCTGGTACGAATCTTCAAAAATGATAGACTGTCACTCAATTGAGTAGAGATCACCATATTGTCCACAGTCAGATTCGACATCACACACCTCTCCCTCTTCCATATCCGACGTAGTAGTCTTTGTAGCTCTAAGCGCATTGACTGCGCCGATGAATGAGAAAGGGCGCCGAGAATCTGTACAGTCCCATTTGGGAAGAGTTGAAGATTCCGTGAATTGTTCATCTTCACCACTAACATTTGAGGACGGCCCGGGTAATACTTGCTGTTTGGAAGCTGTTGGCGTAATGTTGTGAGATCGATTTTGGTGTAGAGTCTGAAGCGACGGAGAATGTTGACGATGGTGTAGCGATGGCGCTTCATGATGAAAGAATGAGTAAATTGAGCGATGTACCTTCCTTTTATACTTTTCCCAACTACCTTGATGAAATGTGAAGTTAGTATGAAGTTGGGAATGATAGAGTTGAATTCGCCGATTGTTGACGCGCAGCCAGATGCGATTTCCAATACGTGAATGTCTTTTCATATAGAAGTATTTCAAGTCCTTCATGATATGATGTAGAGATTGAAAATGACGATAAGATAAAACAAACTCTCTTCTCACATTTCCAGTTGAATCTTTGAAATAGACGTTTCGATCATGATCCGTTTCAATACGTTGTAGGGAATCTAATTTCCAACTCATGGTGCGTGGTAATCATATCTGATTAAGATTTGCATAGTAGGGCGATGAACTCACGACGAATAAATGTCATGATGGAGCGATGTATGTATCTTCTATACTTCTCCAATTGTATTTGCGAAATGAGAAACAGTTTGCGGAATGAGAATGGTAGATTTGAATTTCATTTCTGTAATGTTGAAGCCAAACTTGATCACCCAAGGAGATGAATCTTAATGTTTCAAAATATTCCAAATCCCTCATGATATCATTGAGGTTGACAAATTGTCGCCATGTTAATGTAATTCCTCTTGATGTATGACCATGAGAATTTTTGAAATGTACGTTTCCATCACGATCAACTCTGATATATTGTAGAGAGTCCAAAATCCAAGTCTTCATGATGTTATGCAAAGTTGCAGATTAGCAATATAAAAATGTCGTTTTATCATATTTTGCTTAGCAATGCGGCTACAAAGAGATTTACTAGCAATCGAGCCGCACTCTTTTCTACTCCCATTGATCATGCACAACAGCTAAATGGGAATTGGGAAGTGGGTGTCACTCAACTTGTTTATAGCAACTGTGTCTATACTTTTGATCATGAGGTGTTGACTATTAATATGAGACGTACAGCTGCTTACCAATGTGAAAAGGGGTGCCGAATATACATTCCACAGTGGCCAAAGAAAGATCTCTTATCATGTAAAAAGTTTATATATGATTTCTTGAATAAAGCGTGTAAACATATTGTCCAATTTACTCCGCACAATGATGATTATAATTATGTACATCATGTAGTTGAGAAAGATTGGATTGTTGGTTTAAGTCCAAGTTTAAGAAATGATTTAGGCTACCTCGCTAGCGCCTTAACAAGCTATGATAATTTTAACGTTAATTACCACATAAGTGGTCATAAACAGTTAATATATCGAGAGGAAGCTTATTATGTAGATCTTATTCCAAGAAATGAGAAGACGTTGGTGAAGAAGATTGTGATTAAGCCAAGAAAGACAAACATGACTCCTGAAACATTATTGAAGAAATTTAATTATCTCCTTCGAGTAGATGACAAACAAGTGGCAACATTGACTTATATTAAATCATCTAATCATATTGCAATAAGCAAATTAAATGATGATGATCTAGTATTAGTTTGTTCAAAAGATTTTCATCAGTTCTTACGACATCGTTCTGCAGCTGTTCATGGAAAATCTGATATGCAACATTTACCATGTGAAAGGTCAAATCAATTTGATACAGAATGGGCCGTATCTTTATACAGAAAGTGTGTAGAGCCTTTTGGTGGTTTCTTACATGAAACAAGAGTGTTGATGCCTCGCATTATTACTTCGGTTAAATTGGTTGTAGATTATTTAAATGAAGTGATTAATGAGCAACATATTTCATTTTCTGAAAAAGAAGGTACTTTGTCTCTCACTATAAATGGAAAAGGTATTGAACTAATTATGGATAAAACTCTAATGGACATTTTGGGTTTTGATCAAAATATCTTTAAAAGTGGTACTGTAACCAAAGCTAGCGCAGACATGTCGCTATCGCGTCGTATTAACTATTTTCAGATATATTCCAATATTGGTGAAGATGTACGTGTGGGAGATGTTGAAGCTCCATTGCTAGCAATGATACCATACCAGCCAAAAAGCTGCAGTATTTTATCTGAGCATACTTTCAAGAAAGTGCATTATACAAAGCTGAAATCAAACTACATCCCACAAATTGATATTGCCATTTATGATGATGCTGGTGCGTTGATTCCTTTTCATAAAGATGCTGTGACAAGTATTACACTCCATTTCCGAATGAAGAGTTAATGCAAAAGTATGCTAATATATTTTTCCAATGTGAATAATATGGAAAGTGAAAATAAGGACTCGTTTCTAATCTACTTGCCCAGTAATGCTTCTATGAATAAATTTCCCAAAAATAAACCATCAGACTATCGAGTAGAATTAAATCGGCCACTGCATTTAGAAGGTGAATGGGAAGTTGGCGTTTCTAGTATTTGCTATGATAGCAATATTCAGAATGTGAATGATTTGGAAGAAATGATATTGACTCCTCGCACCCATGATGGAATAACGATGAATAATGCATTTCAGTTCCCATACAATTTAACATCAGATGGAAAGTGGAACTATGAATGGATTCAGATAAAATCAGATTCTTATGAGCCATTTGGGAATGAGAAAATTATTAAGGCATTCAACAGTGGTAATACTTCCATCATGAAGAATAAAAATCAGAAAGCTTATGAGTTTACTATCTATCATTGGAGTGGGAGACAGTTCCTCCGCTTTCATTCTTTTACTAAAGGTCTTACGCTGAGGTTGGATAGTGAATTCTATCCACATCTTGGTTTTGGTCATGGACTACATCTAACGTCAATTGCTACTGCAAATGTTAAAAAAGTTTATTCAACTCGAATCAACAAATTTCATTATAGATTTAAATATTTGATGAAGATGTTGTAGAATGCGAAGAACGCATCATTTTGAAAAAGCGTGGTGTTCAACCTTTATCACTTATTGAGTTAGTAAAACGATGGAATGAGACTGTGGGTAAGAAGTATGGAGAGAAAATTATGGCGGACAAAAATAAGTTGGTTATTCAGAAATATAATGACAAACTTACAGTTTATTTCTCTCCAACCTTGCGTCATTTTGTAAGACATTATACGCCTATTATTGGAAGCGGTGTGGTGTATGGTTCTCATGAATATCACACTAAAGCTGATTCAGTTAATGATGAATGGTGGGTGGACATCTATGGCGATCGCATCAAGAAAATTTACCAGTCTTATGAAGAATCTAAAGTTGCTATCAATATAATGCCGCGTCTATATCATACAGTTGAAAGCTTCATTCATGTAGTAAATCCTTATATACAACAGAAGTTGAAGCATGTGATGAAAAGTAAATATGATGTAAAGACACACCACATTTCGTTTTCAATTGAAAAACAACGCGTTGTTCTGAAACTGGGTGATGACATTCAATGTCAATTGAGTAAAAATTTGAAAAAACTCTTTGGCTTTTCAATGCTACAAACTGTGTTTGCTGCTGCGCATACGATTGGTATAGAAACACCAATGACACTTGATAAACATGAACAACACCTTTACATTCAAAGTGATTTGATTTTACCTATTTCTGTTGGCGAGAAAAAAGAATACATTTTACGTGATTTCATTCATGATAAAGACGCTTCATATGGAATAGTCGAGAAGATGTTTGAATCTATTTTCTATCATCCCGTCGTCAAACAAACTATACCCTCTATTGCTATCAAAATTACCAATGGTTTACAAGAGTGTATCCATGTGAAAGATACTAAATCCCTCGTAACTTTAGTGTTTCGGAAAACAAAGTGAAGTCATTGTGATATGTTTATTGAAATAAAAATATGTATATGAAAAAGTCTTTTCACAGATATAGGGGGAATGGGCTGACTGTAGGCATATATTCACAAGGAAGAAACGATCTCATGCGATACATAAAACAACCATGTATATCTACAAAAAGCAACATCAAAATACTGAGTTAAAGTTGATTATGTCAATACATCTCCTGAATGTGGTAGCGTGAGTTTTATTCTTTTGGGTGGAGGTATGTTTGTGTCAGGATGTCCATGTGGAAGAGATGTGTTATGTCCTATCCAACACCTCTTATCCTCCCATGCTGAAAGTGCTCGTTTCTTGAACGTGTACGTTTTCACAGTATGAACTTGAGATTTTAAGATTGTCATATTGACAAACGTTATAGTTTTATTTTTATAGGCCTTCTTATAGGACCGATGTTTCATTTTATGAACAATGGATTTTGATATACCTTTAGCACGCTTAATACTATCTGCACATTCTTTTAGTTTCATGGAATACATTTTAGGACGGAGGAGAATCATTTCATCTATTTCCTTTCCTGCTGTTTCATCCTTAAAACAACCAAGTTTGGCTTTATTCTGTATGGAATAGAGTGGATGAGTGGGATTGTAGTTAGATGTATCGAAATATTTTTCTAATGACTTACCTACTTCATTAAAATTTAAATCTTTTTGAGTGGTAATTCCTAAAAAGAAACTATCTGTATCACCACCCAGCAAGCGAACCTCTTTTACGAGAGGGCATGGTTTTAATATTTTGTAGAAGAGTTGATACATTTCAAGCTTGGAATAATCTAAAACGGCTTGCCCAATATAGATGGGTTTGCACAACTCAACTTCTGATTTAATCATTTTAACACCTACAAGATCCTCATCGATGATGTCTCTATCAATGAAAAGAGGTGATGAGGTCAATTTGTGATATTTTTGTTCATCAACGACTAGTTTGTAATTCATACGTTTTCTAACATCCTCCATGGTCTTTCCGAATAGACTATTATTCTTATATTTATAAAAATCCTTTTCAAAATTATTTTGGGCGAGTGCACGTTTTTGACTGTTACTATCTATGTAGGGTTTGAGGAAGGCTTTCTGTCTAAATTTGATAATGCGGTGAACTGACTTTAGAAGCATGCCCATTTCTAAATAGAATTTTAATATGCAGAAGTGTACGAGATAATTTTTCTTATCATATTGGGTGAGTAAAAGTTTGCGGCATGGTTTGTACCTTGGCTGTCCACACTCTGTTAAGTTATTATGAAATTGTGACATGAATGGTGAAAACATATCTTCAGTCACTTCGCCAGATTCAGGTGCGAGTGGGAAATCAGCAGTTTTATTTTTAATACTATTTGGATAAATCAAATCCACTTCAAAATAATATCCCCAATCACCTTCATCTGGAATATTCAGTATGTTTGAAGGGTTGGAGTAATACTCAAGCTCATTTTGATTTAACCAACTAAACTCGGAATGAGGTAGTGGTTTAGACAGTGAACTGCCATATAAATTATTTTGGTCATAGTACTTTAGGTGGATATGATCATCACCTACTGTTTCAGATTTTATATGATGTTTATTTACAAATGTGAGACCACCGCGTATTCCGCGCTCAAATATATTATACATCTCCGGGTCTTGTAAGAGATGAATGGTCTCACCAGTCATTTTAAAGGCTGATTTAAAGGACATGGCTGGTAGACTGACAAAGTGGATAGGATCTAATTTGTCTTCTTCTAATGCCACTCGTCGAAACTCCTGAAAGACATCAGCCAGCAAAATGACATCTAATTCTAAGTAAGCGATCATATAATCGCCAAACGTTTTACAATTAAATTTTAACCATGCCTCTTGAGCATGTTCATAGTCCTCTACTGGACAATCTTCACCCGTCAAATCGTTTTTGAATTTGTCAATGGAAGGAAGGGTTGTTTCATTTAGTTTAGACATTGAGCTAAAATACGCATAAGGAAAGACTCCTTTGCGAGTGATTATTTCATCCGTTAAGTTTGGATAGTGTTTCTTCAAAGTTTGACTATGGGGAAGAAACTTGAGATTACGAACGAGAGAAGCTAGTGACGCTGACATGAATTGAAATGAATCTAAAAATTTTATTTCGAAGAAGACTGTCTTATTTTCTTTAGTTTTATCTACTGGTACTTTTGCTGTCATTGCCATGAATTTTTCTCTCGTTTGTGCTATTACATTAAACTGCCACGATTTCATCTGGCTCAACCTCCTTTTATGAGCATATGACTGTCATAGCCCTTAAAGTTATGAAAAATGACGGGTAGTACACGACGTCTCAACCTAAGTGAAAAGTTACATTTGGAGCAGAGTGCGTTTCTAAATTTACCAGTGATGTGATCATGATCACGCACTTTCTTAATTTTATCGTCATCAAACGTTTTATGACATTTAGGACAGGATGTGCAACTTTCAAATTTTTGTTTGTCTTCATCTGACATATGTAGTGACTTACGCTGCAATTGGGAATCATATGATTGTTGAAATTTTGCAGCTTTATCGAGAAATTCTAGAAATTTTGAAATGCAATCTTCACCTTGCCAAGTATGCATTTTGTTTTGTCTATTCCTAAAGTGGTCATGCCATACTTCATAGCAGGATATGGCTGCTGGCTTGTGGATGATATCATCAATGTAGCATTCTATGTCTGCGTAAATGACACGCAGGGGACTTAATTCGTCACCATTATCCCTATGTGAAAATATTTTATCTTTGGGCATGCGTTCCATTTGTAATTTACCTCGCTTGCACCATTCATAGTGAGTTTCAAATTTATCTTTACTCCAAAATGAGCGGATGCAGCGGTCGCATACAAAATGTTCACCTCTTTTAGAGTGCCCCAAGTGAGTGTACAAGCGAGAGATTTTGGGAATACCACAGTAGTGCCATTCCTCGCTATCATCTTGTTTTACTAATAAGAGGTTGACTACACGTTCATAACAAGTTGAACGTGAATTATAGCGGGCACCATTCAACCCCTTCTCCCACACGTGAACGACAATTTTAATCTTATTATGTTTTTCGAACGTTTCTACATCTTTGATTTTCATGTTGTTACTATCACAACCTTCAAAGTCTAGTTCATCCTCCCACTGTCTATAGCTATAGGTGCGATCTCGATGCGCGTTGATATCATTATAGTGAAGGATGGATAGGACTGCATATTTGAAACACTGTGATTTACAATCAACATTGATGACAGCTTTCTTATTATACAACGTTTTTGGAAGTTTAAATGTGCCTCGAGCTGCATGACTTTCTAATAGGGAAATTTTGAATATGGCTGAGTCCACACCATCAAAAATGAGAGCGCTGTCGCGTTGATTGAATTTATCTACATTTGATTTTAAACATTGAATGTGAAAATTTAGCCAAGACTCGCAGTCTACAACTTCGGTTGCGGAAGAGGAAGGAATATGAAACTGTATTCTCTCCGTCACTTGACCCGTTTGAAAATCTATTTTAATATATTTTAGTTTAAGGTAGATGAGCGCCTTCATTCTAAAATTGTCTAAATTGTTGAAGAGCGCTTCGATAATGTTAGAATTTTGAAGGAGCCACTCAGGAAAATCTACAATTTGAGTATTGGACTCCATGCAGTAGTCGCGTACTAAATTATTATGTGAAACATTAATGAGGGAGATGGTAGAGGTACCGTTGGTGTAGTGATCATTTGCATGCGTGTGTTGAAGTCTGTGCGAAGATCGCTGAAAGTGACTATCAAAAGAAAGAGGGCACAAATCGCAAGGAAAGGAGATGTCATCGTCAGAATCAACTTCACCTCCGGAGATTGACGCCGCTTTGCGTTGACACACACGTTGTTTGATGTGTCGAAGGAGACTGTGCTTCCTTGTAAACATATGTCCGCAGTCGGCACATTCCCACTCGTTGCCTTGCCGCGAGAGTCCTGAGCTGGAACTCACATCACCTGAAAGAGAAATCATTCTTTCATCTCTGTTCAAGCCTCAGTGTAGTGTTACAACCTACCTTGACTCAATAACTCTAAACTTTCCTCGAGAAGAGAGGGCGTTGGTGATGAAGTTGATGCCTGAAATTGAGGAAGATGCTATTAGTCACACGTTTGAGGGAGATGAGAGGAAATTTTCAACTTACCATTTCAACGAAATCAAGTTTAAGGTTGATACTTCTACAAGATAGAGACTTCACTCAAATAATAGTCAAAGAGAGAGATCGTGCGTTCGTCACTTGTATGATTCACAGATTAAATGAAATGACCTGAATGTCACTTTGCTTATATACTTTCATCCTCTTCATTCATTGGATGTTCATTCTGATTGGCTGCTTGTGTATACTTAAGAATTAGAAAAATGTTAAAGTTATCATTATTCAAAGTCAGCATTTCAAAGACAACATGACAAGTCCTCCAACAACACCAAATACCGCATTGGAGTTCTCCTCTCCATATACATCAGCAAAGGTGCTCGTTACACCAAATGCACCAAGAAAGGCGAAGGTGGAGAAGACATACAATCTCGACAATATACGAAAGTTATCATTATCGGAGGAGGATGAAGAGGAGTTGCCCGACCTAACAGGCATACGGTGGAAATATTTACAATATGATGCCGAAGGGGTGATGGAGATGACCAGCAAGTCGCACTTGCATCAAATATGGGAGTGGTACACCCCTAACTCCCAACCGCGAACCGTGGCGGAGTGGGCGTACATTGAGAAAGTGAGGGACGCTGCAGAAGAACGTTTAAAGCAGCTCAACTGTTTTTGTAATCTATGTGAAGCCAGACTCTGGGACGATATTGACGATGAAGACCTTTTGAAATACATGCCATAATAAATGTTTATTTCGTATTATCTTTGCTTTCATACTGACTTACTTGAATGGGGTTTTAGTGAATAATTTAACCATGTATACTTTTTCATTTGGAAATAGTAGCACGCTTAGTTTAACTTGTAAATCTTATAACATTTCATATGGACGATGATGGTAGATGAAATAGTGTCAAATAAATTAAGATAGCTTACACTTCTGATACAGGGATAGCAATCGACTGCGATCCATGTGTAAAGAGCTTGTTAGACTACGGATGGGCTTAA